>BPLR01002642.1:0-48491 GCA_021605095.1 Caerostris extrusa | reverse complement strand
GCTATGTATTGAAGCTGTGAAGTCCAAGTGTTTGTATGAGCTGGGCATTAGAGAAAAACAAAAAACAGGTGTAATTATACTCTCCTGAAACAAACCAATGTGAATAAGTTCAATGTGTTGAATATAACACTGGAGGGAGGTAATATGGTGGAAGCATGATTTGAATTAAATGCTTCAGTTTAATAGAGTGTAAGTAAGTGTCTGAATAGGATCGCAAGAACCTTCCATAATAGTAACTGAAATGAAAACAAAATAACTCCTCTTCAAGAGCATTAGTGAAAAAAGATATGCTCTGTTTTCTGCAGATGAAGAATGAAGTATTCCAAAATTCTACACCGAAAGTTCTCGACTACTATTTATTACAGGAATAGCTTGCCAATGGGTTGCCACGCGGGGTAAATACAAAATATTCACAATTTTTTTTTTTCTCCACAATAAAGAAGTAATATATACAGTAGAACCTCGATAAGTCGAAAAAAATTTTTGTTGCGTCCCCTTCAAGTCTCAAAACTTCCATGACTCAGAAATTTCAAACCCTCTATAAGTCGAAATAGTGAGTCAATCCTCATAAACCATTTGGTATATATTTTCCCTCCGTAACACGAAAAAAAAAAAAAAAAAATTATTGGACCTCTGTATCTCGAACATTAGCAATGTTTGGTTTTACAATCTTTACAACTCGATCCTTTGAAACTAATTACCTCTATAGCTGGAAGAAAAATAAGTTACCGACTTTAAGGATTTGCCGACAATGCACTTCATTGCTTCTTAGAAAACAATGTATGAGTATACAGTAAATAGAATAACTAATTCTATGAAATATTCGTGTTGTAATTCTTATTCTTATAATTCTCAAAATAAGTTAGATAGAATTTAAACCTCTACAAGTCGAATATTTCCTTACAAAATCCGCGTAAATCTGAATCCTCCATAAATCGGAAACTCTATAACTCGAATTATTTGGCGTCTCCCTTTGAAGTTCGACTTACAGAGTTCTACTGTATAAAAAAAAAAAAATTTTAAAGTCAATTCTACTTATTTTTTTCACTATATTACAGAAAAGTCCTTTACAAATAATTTTCATTATTTTTTTTTTTTTTAAAGTTTGAAAAAATTCTCTCTCTCTCTCACACATATACACTTTCCATTTCTCTCACTCATTTATACATATGTTTCCTTTTCCATTTTTGTTCCCTCCTCGACTCAGACTAGAACACTGAATGAAAAAGAATCAGAAAAAGAAATTTTTTCCAGCGATCTACACGCTTCGCCTCTGACGTTATTGATTCCTAAATTTATATCCTGCTAAATATCTTATAGAAGAGAACATTTTTTTCTCCCATATAAAACTAAAAATTAATTAATTAATATTTGAAAAAATTGTATAACATTCAGTGTCATCCACTACAAGAATTAAAAAATTTACTTGAACTTGAGTGGATGAATAAAAAGTATTTTATATGAACGATTGAAAATTTGAACTTAAGATATATATAGGGGAGAGTGTGAACTAACAGTGGGAATTGAAAAACAGTTATCTCACCTAAAAGTATAAAAAGTTTACAAAGTTAAATACAAATAATAAAACAGTAGAACCTCTTTAAGTCGAAAACCTCACAACTCGAAAAATTTTTTTGTTCCCCTTCCTTCAAGCCCCAAAACCTCCATGACTCGAAATTTCAACCTCTATATGTCGAAATAATGAGTCAATCCCCACAACCATTTGTTCCCTCCTTGACTCAGACTAGAACCCAGAATGAAAAAGGACTCATTGTACTTCAATTATTCATTCAGAAAAAATGTCTATGGTGTGTCTAAATCTAATATGAGGTTATATGATTTTATACGCGGAGTTAGGATGCATTTCCAAAGTGGCCCGTAGATCATTTAGGTTGGCCACCCCCTGTACTGAACAATACAGTTTCGTGAGAAATTCAATTGAGTATGAATGTATTTATTTGATATCCCTAACACGTAATGTGAAGCAATTCTTTCTACTCTTAAGGGTTTTTAAAAATGAATTCAAAACTATTTTCAAAAGATTAAAATCTGATCTTTATAATAACACAAAACGGAAATTTATGATTTCTTTCTTTTTTTTAATACGCTTTTATTAGTTTCACCTGTTTGTTTGTTTGTAACTGACTCTTTGGGCTCGATTTTTGCCCTACTTTTAAGCGATCCGATTTAATTTGAACGTTGTAGCGAACTTATCAAGGACCGACGACACTAAAATATTTTGGTAAGTTTATTATCTCATCATGATTCGAATCGCCAGGATGAGTGATTTTATCTTAACTTATGAAGAGCAATTTAACCCATGTAGAATGAAAGTACCTAAGGCATTCAAGCTTACGTGGGACAGTGGCCCAACGGATAACACGCCTGACTACGGATCAGGAGATTCCATGTTTCGAATCGTGGCTGGCTCCACATATTCGCATTTAGCCTTTGTTTGACAATTTTACAATTAGCTTTTGTTTTACCCCAATTATTGTAAGAACTATAGTTCCAGTCCTCCGTACCGGGACCTCATTTAAATATTATAGTTTAAAAACATTAAAAAACACGCTTTTAGAGTTAATCAAACTAAAAAGTATTAAAAATAATTGTTAACATGAGAATAAATGACTGACGAAAAAATGAATGTCACTGTTCTAAAAGCGTTGGGTGCTTTGTATGACATTTTTAAACTAACTCTGCATTTCGGGATGAAACTAGTGTAAAATTATAACGATTGATATCGAGCACCCCACGCTTTTAGAACAGTGACATTCATTTTCTCGTCAGTCATTTTATTCTTATGTGAACAATTATTTTTAATACTTTTTTAGTTTGATTAACTCTAAAAGCGTGTTTTTTAGTTTTTTAAACTTTTATTTTTTTAGAAAGTCGTGATTTGAACGTCGTCGTCGTTCACTCAAAGAATCACAAGGACTCAGTTTTAGCATGTTCTCTTAAAAACAATTCGTTGCGTTGTAACACTGGTAAACTTGTAGGGAAAAAAAACCGCATCCTTAAAGAAGATGAATATTTCATGATGACTCATCAGAATGAAAATTTTTTGAATGCCCGTCGCATCTAGAAATATATTCCATTGTCTTGCTTCACGATTTCGCAACTACTCTTGAAGAAGGAAGCGTTTCGCATCAGAGTTTAGAAAAAGATTTTTCAAATAAAAAAGAAAGAACGAAATCTCGTATAATTAAGACTCATTTTTACGATTATTTTCATACAAATTACACTGGTTTAGCATTGATTAAAACTCAGATTCACAATAGTCATTTGTCCTGATTTGAAATCTTTTTTTTTAAAAAATACCCTTTTATTCATGGAGTATAAAACGGATCCGTGTCATGACATTGCCACTGCTTTAACGGAACTTAGAGTGAAAGAGTACAACTCATTGTTTAAACCAAACAATAACATTCTGGGAAACAATAGCAGAAATCCGGTATAATTCATTGGAAAGAATATGAACAATTCTTATTTTTAAAACCAAACAAATTAAAGAAATAATTTCTTATATTTACGGAATCTAGGTGACATTATTTTGTTTTCACTTCAATCCAGTTATTTATAGACAGACCTTTCAATAGATATATTACAATTTTATATAAAATAAATGAGTTAACTTTGTACTTAAAGAAAGAATTCAATTTTTTTTTACATATGATTTTAAAATTCAGGATAATTTTTCAAATTAACCCTTTTTTAATTTAATGTTAAACTTTCAAAGGTTATCGATCCAATTTCAATCTGCCATATTTTAAAATACTATTTCAATGTTTCTAGTTTCTATACCAAGCTTTTCTCATTAATTTTTTTTTTTTTAATGTAATCTTTTAATGTAGAATAAATTAAAAAAATATATGATTTATTTTTAATTTAGATTCCAAGGATTTTGTGCATTTATAGAATTTAAATTGGAACATTCTTTTTATTTTCGAACAGAATTTTATAAATAGAGGTGTCTATGCCACTTTCATTTTTTAAAGTGGATTGAATTATAATTTAACGTATAACTAAAAAAAAAATAAAACATTAATTTATTTATATAGTATCATATGTACTATATTATATTAAATGATATAATTTTCTTTATATCTATGAAGTGAAATGTCTAAAAACGCTGGCCACTACGATAACATTTACGCTGAGTCAAAGACATATAATATCATTTGTTTATTAATAAAAAGATAATTCTGTTACCAAACTATTGCGTTTCTGACAGAAGACCTCACACTAACCTGAAACAAGGGCCGGGGCTAACTAGGCTTCAGCCTAGGGCCTCAAGATCAAGAAGGGCTTTCATTCATATTGTTAGCAAAATTACAATTACACTATTCTAAAAACAGAAAACACTGAATCGAAAATAAGGAGAAATTCTACACATATGACTAATAAACAAACATAAAAATGTATTGGTTAAGATCAACGCTTTCGGCTTATTGGGTCTGTCCGTTTGTGTATACTAGATTGCACCAAAGTATAGTTCATACGTTCACTGATTGCAATGACAAATATTGACGTGCTTTATGCTACTAAGCTCTGGTTTGTTCTTGCATAAATAAAGTGCAGATTGGTGTAGATTGGAACAGACAAACGAACAGACCTATTGATATCCCGACATTCGGTTATATTCGTATCACTTCGATAATATGAAATTCTTGTTAATGTTATTAGAAAATATTCTTATTTTAGGATTGCGTACACGATCATTTAATTCTCGCTTTTTGAGTTCAGTAGGTTCAATACTTTAGTGAACTGTTTATAGACAATTGAAAAACATTTTTGTGACAATAAAGATGAGTACCCATCACAACATGTTTCATTTAACATATTGATATACACTCAAGAGCCAAAACATTATGATCACCTGCCAATAACGAGTTGGCCCACCTTTGGCGCGCAACACAGCTTCAACCCTCCTTGGCATGGATGCCACAAGTCCTTGGTAGATGGCCGGAGACAGATTGTACCAGATGTTTAAGCAACGGTCTCGCAAATCCGAGATATTGCGAATTGTTGGTCTTTGAACTCTGAGCTGCCGTCCCAGGACATCCAAAATGTGTTCTATCGGATTGTGATCCGGTGAGTTAGGCGGCCAGGACATGAACTGGAATTTAGCATCATGCTCCTGGAACCACTCCAACACAATTTTAGCCTTGTGACTAGGGGCGTTGTCCTGTTGGAACATTCCATTTCCAGCTGGAAAAACAGAGGCCATGTAAGGGTGCTGCAAATGGTCCGCAATGATGTTCAGATACCCTGTAGCATTCATGGTCTGCTCTACCACAACCTCGGGTCCCAGAGACGCCCAAGAGAACATCCCCCAAAGCATAATACCGCCACCACCGGCCTGTGTATGACCTACTGTACATTGAGGGAGCAACTGTTCGCCTGGAAGACGACGTATCCTGACACGGCCATCGCCGTGATGAATGACAAACCGTGATTCATCTGACCAGGCAACTCTCTCCCACTGATCCATGGACCAGTCACGATGTTCCCGGGTCCAGCGCAGGCGCAGTTGGCGATGACGCTTGGTCAGCAAAGGCACACGAGGGGGGACATTTGCTGCGTAGCCCCATATCCAACAGTGTCCGCTGAACAGTGTGCTCCGATACTATTCTACTTGGCCCTGCATTGTATTGGGCTGTCAGCTGAGCCACTGTCTGGTTCCGGTTTTTGCTTCACCATGCGAGACAGTCTCCGACGACCTTTTCTTTGATAGCGTGTGGACGTCCAACACCATGTGGTCTACTGCTGGTTTCACCGTCATTCATCCACTTTGCATAAGTACTAACAACTGTAGATCGCGAACAACCCACGAGTCGTGCAGTTTCGGAAATACTTGTTCCGAGCCTTCGTGCCATTAGAATCTTCCCTCTATGAATGTCGCTTAGATCCGAAGCCTTTCCGTCACACAGAGAAGTCAGTGAAATAATGATTCTTCATACTCTCCAGCAGCAGTTAAATACCACTTCCACCTGATCACGTGCCTCCCGCGTCTTCCAAGCGACTTCATTGCAAAATGTAGGGTGGTCATAATGTTTTGGCTCTTGAGTGTATATGCACAGTAATGATGTATTTTATTATCTCTCGTGTAATTTACAAACTTAAAAATGGGAGGTGAAAGGGCCTCATAAGTGGAATAGCCTAGGGCCCCTTTTCATCTAAATCCGGCCCTGCCTGAAACATTGAGAATGTGCAACTTTTAAAGAACACTATTTGCTTCGACTGGTTTTTTTATGGACCTTGATAAGTCAACCATCTGCTAATTACCGATTGTGCTTCTTTTGCGTATTGTAAATATCTCATGATAATAATTTTTCTAACGCTAAAGAAGCGACGACTTGAGCTTGCTGTCGTAGCTCTTTCTGATACTCATAGTGAAATACAGTAGAACCTCTTTAAGTCGAACCTCGATAAGTCGAAAACCTCCAAAACTCGAAAAAAATTTTTGTTCCCTTCCCTTCAAGCCCCCAAAACCTCCATTACTCTTTAAATTTCAACTCTCTATTAGTCGAAATAATGAGTCAATCCCCACAAGCCATTTTGGCAGATATTTTCCCTCCGTAACTCGGAAAAAAATATTGGACCTCTGTATCTCGAACATTAGCAATGTTTGATTTTACAACCTTTTACAACTCGATCCTTTTAAACTAATTACCTCTATAGCTCGAAGAAAAATAAGTTACCGACTTTAAGGATTTGCCGATAATGCAAATCATTGCTTCTTAGAAAACAATGTATGAGTATACAGTAAATAGAATAACCAATTCTATGAAATAGCAATTCGGAAGAAAAAGAATTTTCTGCTCATTATAGCTTAGGTAATGCTATAGATAGGGAACGATCGAATTGTCTAAAGCAAAAAAAAAATGAAAATAATAATAACTGACTTTTATAATACATAATATTTTTAATTTTAAGGTTGTTTCGGAATTATTTCGCTTTTATTGTAATACATACTATAACTTTTAAGTTGCAAATAAACATGTTTATTACCTCTGTAACTTGAATTTTTATTTATTTTACATCTCTAACTCTAAATCTCTACAAGTCGAATATTTCCTTACAAAATCCGCATAAGTCGAAAACCTCTGTAAGTCGAAAACTCTATAACTCGAATTGTTTGGTGTCTCCCTTGAAGTTCGACTTACGGAGGTTCTACTGTACTTTCCTATTAATACTACTAGACAATTTCCATAATACTCATACTTTAAACCTTATCAATTAATAATATTAATACTTTAGACCTTTTCAATCCCTACTATTAGTTCACATTCTCCTATATATATTTTTGTATCTTGTTCAAATTTTCAATTGGCTTTGGATTCAATTAGAATTGGCTTTTAAAAAATTTTTTTTTATATTTCTTGTTTTAATTGTAAACCGCAATTTTTATCAGAGCTTTTAGGATTATTTTATACGCAGCCTATTTCAAATTTTACCTGAACTCACTTAATTTCTAATCAGGTTTGATCTACGCGATATTTATTTGATATGAACAAGATTTTTTGTGCACTTATTTATTGGCTTTTATAAAATCCTTAACTTTTTAATACGCTTTTGTTAGTTTAACCTGCATGTTTGTTTGTAACTGACTCTTTGGGCTCGATTTTGCCCTACTTTAAGCGATCAGATTTAATTGAAACGTTGTAGATTTATCAAGGACCGACGACACTAAAATATTTTGGTAAGTTTATTATCTCATCATCATTAGGATCGCCAGGATTAGAGATTTTATTTTTAACTTATGAAGAGCCATTTAACCCATGTAGAATGAAAGTACCCAAGACATTCAAACCTAAGGATAACGGATAACGCGTCTGACTACTTATCAAGAGATTCCCTGTTTGAATCCTGGCTGGCTCGACCTATTCGCATTTAGTCTTTGTTTTACTCACAATTAAATTATTATAAGAACTATAGTTCCAGTCCTCCGTACCGGGACCTCATTTAAATATTATAGTTTAAAAACACTAAAAAACACGATTTTAAAAATCAATCTAAAAAGTAAAAAATAATTGTTAACTAATTAAGAATAAAATGACTGACGAGAAAATGAATGCCACTGTTTTAAAAGCTTGAGTGCTTTGTATGACGTTTTTAAACTAACTCTGCAATTCGGAATGAAACTAGTGAAGAACAGTGACATTCATTTTCTCATCAGTCATTTTATTCTTAATTAGTTAACAATTACTTTTACTTTTAGTTTGATTCACTCTAAAAGCGCGTTTTTTAGTTTTTTTTAAAGTATATTTTTTATCAATCCACTCTGCGTGAGGGTCGTTTCACCTGAAATCGATTTCATTTCGCCCATTCATCAGCGTTGCTTTTGTCTGAGCTGACTGACAAGTGAGCAGCCACCATCTAAAAAAACGACAACAACCTAATAAACAGGAATCGAACCATGAGATTCCGCATGACAATGTTACTCGGGGAACTTTACAGAAGTCACAGTCAAAATTGTAGTTTTCCTCGCTGCGTCTTGAAAGGCAGCAAAAATAACGATGGTTGTGCGTCGCCAAAGAGTATTAATTAATTCTCCTGCTACCCTATCATTTGCAAGTGAAACAACGCAAGGGTTTCGCACCGCAGGTTTGCCATAAAAATTGAAGTGTTGTCGTAGGAAAAAAACAAATCCAGCCAAAGTTCAGACCTGAATTAACCAGGAAAAGCCAAATAGTCCACATATTTCGACCCTTAAAAGAATTCACTGATCTATAATAGTTATAAAGACCCTTTCAAAAGAACCGGACAAGAAATTTTGCGAGGTATAACATACTACTGTGTCCAAAAAGTAAGACCCATTTTCAATTTAAGTTTCCCGGCATATGGTACTTCAATTTTTTTTTCTTAGGTTAAAAAGAAAGAAAAAATTGATATCTGTGTGAAATTTCACACAGATATCACTGTCCTTGATATCTGTGTGAGATTTCATGTGAAAATATTCATTAGTGTTTGAGTTACGTTTGGCTTTGTAAGACGCTGAAACTGATTCCGGCGATTTTTGAAATCTCTTCAATCGATACGAAACGGTGTCCCCGTAGTGGTCTTTTGAGTTTGGTGTTTTCGGTACCCATCGAGATTTGACGCGTTTGAGGCTCAAAACATCTTTTAAAATAGAATTTTGAAATTCCAACATCATCAGCAAGGTCTCTAATTGTAAATCGACGGTTTGCAATCATCAAATCTTTTAATTTGGAATTTTGGACTTGAGCTTGCTTTTTCAACATTCTATACGTTTCCGCAAACAAAATTGAATGCAAGTTCTTTGCTGAATGAATTCAGACATTTCAAAAATCGTCGAAATCAGTTTTAATGTCTCACAAAGCCAAGTGTAACTCAAACACTAATGAATATTTTGACGTCAAATTTCACACAGATGTCAAGGACAGTGCCAGCAACCTAAAAAAAGAAAAATTGAAATTCCATAGCCCCGCGAATTTTAAAATGAAAATTGGTTTACTTTTGGACACAGTAGTATTTATTTTGAGATAATTAGTATTTATTTTGAGTATTGAATTTAAGATTATAACTTTACAAAGTGAACCCTCCGCTTCCTATGTAAGATATCCTTTTTGGGAATTTCTTTGTATGTTTACCATTTATCATTAACAATTGGTTGCCACGAATACCATTCACAAACCATTTAATGTGAAACACTAAACACTAAGCCTGGAGGGTATCGGATGTAGTACACTCACCACATTGAAATGAAAAATAAAAAACTGATAGTAGATATTAACATGTATCTACTTTATGTTCACGCGTGCACATGGTCCACGCTCGACCTGCTCCCGAATCGATGTTCATCCGAATCGTCTGCTCGAAGGGGGGAGGTCGTTTAACGAGAGGTTCATCAAACATTGTCGCCTCTGCAGGCCTCCTAATAGCGGATTTCCTGTGGGCCTACCTGGTGGAAGAACGTGTCGTCCATCTTCAATGGCGATTAAAAGTGCGTGGATCTCCAGATTTGATAAGGACTGAGACATTTTGGGGGGGGGGGGTCGAGTGCATGCGAGCGGAAATCCGGAGTGGATAATTTCTTGGGCATTATTGACAATTATGAAGAAAGATTGCTAATAGAGTCGCTGGTGGTGTGATCTGTGTTTTAATTGATTGGTTTAGGGGCTCGTGTGTCCTATAACGAAAGCTCTTTTTTTTTTCAACACAGAATACTTATGTCTTGTAAAAGGATCAAGTAGGAGAAAACGTACCAAATTTGCAATGCAACAAATCTTTAATTTTTTGGACGTGAGCTTCTTTGGCCAGAGGGCTCTTCGTCTTCAACGCGTCCTCTGCCTTCTTTGAACAGTTTTTACCACTTGTAAACATTTCTTTCCGATATAGGAATGCCCACCGAATGGCTTCTGAAACATTCTATACGTTTCCGCAATCAAAATTGAATGTAAGTTCTTTGCTCGTTTAATTCGGACATTTCAAAAATCACCGGAATCCGTTTTAGCGTCTCACAAAGCGAAGCGTAACTCAAAGATTCATGAATATATTGACGTGAGATTTCCCACAGATGTCAAGGACTGTGCCAGCAATCTAAACCTTTTGGACAGGGATGGGCAAACTTTTTGGTGTGGACATGACATAAGAAATATAGTAGTAATACTTATAGTCCTATAAAAATTTTCTGCTATTAACAATAGATTAGTTATGAAGATGTGAGAAAAATTATTAACATTCTTTAATTATTCTAAGTGAAGTCTACTACATTATTATTCCACTTTAGCTATTATTACAGGGATGTATTAAGTGATTTTCAGTTTTTTTTTTCCTCACTTGCTTTTTTTCGGTAAACTGGAAATATAATTTATTTATAATCTGACAAGATTTACACCTTAATCCAAAAAAAAAAAAAATATGACAATTACTAAAATCATCCCACAGAAAAAAAATTTCCTACGAAACTTTAAAAAAAAAAAAAAAAGGTTTTCTTTTATTTTATTCGTACCCTTTTTTATAAGTTTAGATAAATTACTTTTTGAAATGCCAAAGAAATTTAGACTTTTTATTTCACAGTTTTTCAAAATTTTATTCTTTTAATAGTTTTTTTTTTTTTTTTTTTTTTTTTGTTCTTTTTCGGTCACGGGCCAAAATCGAAAAAAAAATAAAGTTTGGCGGGCCAAGATAAATTTTTCTAAAATTTTAAAAACAATATACAAGTATTACAATTTAAATATGTCAATGAGATTAATGAAATCGCGATTTCATTTTTAAAAGTTCCTTGTATTGAGGTCCGAAGTGAGATGTACTGATTTTTAAGGAACGAGGCTAAAGGCTCATCTGTCAGTCTACCTCTAAAATAATTCTCTCTAAGGTTCATAGTTGAAAACACTTTTTCACATATATAAGATGAAGCAAACATATTAGCACTGATTTTCTGGGCGTGAGATATTAAATTTATAGGAAACTTACTTTCGATAATGATTTGTAAAACTTTAACTTTGGTATATTTAGAAACAACTGCTTGAGAGGATTGTTAGATTGCATTTCAATTAATTCAAGCTGCAAATATGACGTCCCTGTTTCAAGACATCTTCATAATTCTTAAGCTTCTCTTCATTTACTTGGGGTATTGAATTTAATCTCGGGAAATGAGACAAGTCGTTCTTAGCTAGCTGCCTAGCAAACAGATTAAGTTTTAGTTTAAAAGCTTTGAGATGGGCCTATATATCGTCGATAACCAGAGTCGAAAAGGAGATGAATATATAATATATAAATATATATTTCTTTTAATTTGCCTCGGACCGACAAATTAAAAGACCTTCCAGGAAGGCAGGAAGGCCGGAGTTGGCCCGCGGGCAGTAGTTTGCCATCTCTGGTTTAGGGCTCGTGTTTTTCTTATAACGAAAAGCTCTTTTTCCAACACAGAATACGTATATCTTGTAAAAGGGCCAAGTAGGACAAAACGTAGTGAAAAAAACGACATACAACGCAGTGATACGATTTCCTTTTATGTTATGTATGCCATTTAAAGTGGCCGGATGGTCGACTGTCTGGCAATCGGTGGCACAGGTTTCGGCTTTGAACTAATTTTCAAAAAACCAAAAAAATTATATTCAAATAATATATCAGACGAAACACTCTCTCTGCCTCATAAAAATAGCAGCAGCAAGTGAATTCTGAAACATTTATTAACGAATGCAGCTGTAAATCGAGTTCTAGAGCAAAATTGCCGGGATTCAACATGGCTTAGTTGGCTTCCATCACGAATGATATTAGTTATGATATCTGTGAAGCATTCTGCAGCACTAATATCCTTGTAACCGTTTTATAATAATTTATTTATATTAAATATTTGTTAGTGATAAAGTATATAAAGTAGTTAAAGTATTATTTATTTAATTATCGTTATTTTATTTTGTTTTTACACATGACGGCCCAGCACGTCATGTGGCATTTAGAAATAATTTTACCCCTATTGCCAATAATGTGCTGGCGCTTAGTCAAACTGTTCTATCTTGAAAGGGCTACTTTGTAATCAGTGTGAAATACATAATCATGCTTTATGACTACTTCTCACTCATGTTCATCGCAAAAAGTGAGTCGCCTTCTTGATACTTACTCTTATCTACTCTTACTTACTTCACCTTCTTGGGCGATAACTTTCAACACATCATGAAGTGATTGGCAGCGAAATCGTTAAACTGAGAAATTTAAAAAAAAAAAAAAAAAAAAAAAAAAAAAAAAAAAACATGGTCTTGTTTATATTGAAGGAATCATTCTGTTCAAAATCGGCTGAGACAAAATGAGAACATATTTTGAATGCTGTAATGAACACTAAACTACGAATCAATGTACTCAGGTGAAAATGGCATTTAAAAACAATAGCGTTCTATGAAAATAGCTTTCTTTTTTTCATCTTAAAATAAATACAGCTTTTCTTAAAAATTTCTTGTAATATCTTGGCTATCTTTCGCGCCACCAAAAAAGCTAATGGCCACCTAATAAGCCTTTAACAGATGAGGAAATTGCAAATGTGCTGTTTGAACTTTCGGACGATTACATAAATGACATTAGTTATGATATCTGTGAATAATTAATTCCTCCAGCACGCCATGCGGCATTTAGGAAGTGAGTTTACCTCTAGTGCCTATCGCGTGCTGGCGGCGCAGTCAAAGTATTCTATAAAGAAAGGCCTACATGTTACTTTGTAATCATTGCGAAATACAAAATCACGTTTTATGACTACTTTTCTTTTATGCTCATCGTAAAGAGTAGTTTGGTTTGGTTCGTCGCTCTACGGTCATCTTGTGCACACGAGGGCTAAGCAGACTGGGACCTGCAGTTTAAAGTGGATTAAGAACCACTCACAAACATCCATGCCACAACCAAAATTCGGGCCTGAAATCTAGGATATCAAAAACAAGAGCGTTGGCTACTTGACCACCAAGCCACCATTGTAAAGAGTAAGTCACCTTCTTGGAAAATTCAGCTCTACGAGGATCGATGAATATGAACACATCGTCACGTGATGAGCAGTTAAACTAAGAAATTAAACAAAAAAAAAACCCTGCCATGTTTGTATTGAAGGAATCATTCAGTTCAATATCCGCAGACACAAAATGAGATCACAGTTCTGAATGCCATAATGAACATTGAACTACGAACCAATGTGCCCAGGTCAAAATGGTATTTAAAAATAACTGCATAATTCTATTAGAATGGCTTCCTTTCTTCATCTTAAAATAAATTCATGTATTATTCTTGCCCTGCAGAACACACACACTACCCCTGAGGCGTGTAGGTGAGAAGACGGTGCTCCAAGCAGTAGCTCCGAGCTCACGGACCCCTAACCAGGACAACATCATGCTCACACATGATAAAATAAATTATTAAAAAAAACAAGTAATAAAAAAAAAAAAAAAAAAAAAAGTTAATTCCTACTTTTTTTCACTATATTCCAGAAAAGTCCTTTACAAAAAAAGTTGAAATTTTCCTCTTACATCTGGCGCCATCTATTTGTAGATATATGCAATTTAAATCTAAAAAAAAAAAACTAAAATTAATGAATGAAAAGTAATTAATTAAACCTAATTGATGAATTAATATTTGAAAAAACTGTATTCACATCAGTGTCATCCACTGCAGGTTCAAAAGAAAAATGCATTTGAACTGGAGTGGATGAATAAAAAAGTATTTTATGTACGATTGAAAATTTGAACAAGATATATATATAGGGAGAGTGTGAACAAATAGAAGGAATTGAATAAAAAATTGGCTTGTTTGTATTGAAGGAAACATTTGGTTCAAAATCCGCAGAGGCACAACGTGAGTATAGTCGGGAAAGCTGTAATGAACACTGAACTAGTCAGGTCAAAATGATATTCAAAAACAATTCTATGAAAATTCTTCCTCAATTCTTAAAATAAACACAGCTTCGCCGTGTATTCTTGCCCTGCAGTACACACACACTACCCCTAAGGCGTGTAGGTGAGAAGACTGTGCTCCGAGCTGTAGGAATGTATGCCTCGCCCGTCGGTCACAGGTCAGTCACTGGGGCTGCCCATTCAATGAAGGCGATAGAGATCTTGAATTACTGCTTATTAATCGATAGTCATAAAAGATGCTGTAACGGCGCTCTCAGTTCCTTGCCACTGTAGTATCTGCCGCTACTACTCATGCCGCGTAGAGATTTTCAACGCACAAAACATGTTTTACCGATGGTTATCGAACTAGTTAAAAACGATGCTCATACTTCGCCAACCGTGCATACTTCATTTTCAGAGCGTTTATTTATGTAACTTCTGTGTCTTGCATTCAAATTCAGGTTCTTCGTCGTAATACTATTGGCCATTAGAAGCGACACGTAATACTGTATCCAAAAAAGTAAGACCCATTTCAATTTAAATTTCCTCGGCATATGGTATTTCGTATCGCTGGTATATGGTATCGCCGGAATCAGTTTTAGCTTCTCTCAAAACCAAGTGTAACTCCAGAACGAATGAATATTTTGACGTCAAAGTTCACACAGATGTCAAGAACAGTGCCAACAACGTAAAAGAAAAAAAAAAATTGAAATACCATAAGCCCGGAAATTTAACTTGAAAATGGGTCTTACATTTTGGACACAGTAGTATTATAATATTATTTTAATTGCATCCATAAATAAATAAATAAAGTAAAGGTTATAGTAAATTATTTAGGTAAAAATGTGTTTTTTTTTTTTTTTAAATTTCATATAAATTTTTTCTTTTGAAATTAAAACGATGTACTATCAATCGCTTGGTGGCACTGCAATTCTGTTTGGCGATATTCTACGTCACCAAATAGATAATATAACATTATTTATATTTATAATAATGATAATACATTTATATTACTACTACTAATAATAATAATAATTATATATTTTTAATACTAATAATTTTAATAATAAGTTAATAATTTTAACGTTAATTATAACATTATTTTAATTGCATCCATAAATAAATAAATAATTAAATAAAGTAAGGGTTATGGTAAATTACTTAAAATATTTAAAAAAAAAAATTTTCCTATAAATTTTCCTCTTTTGAAATTAAAACGATGTATCGATGTTATTATGATCGGTTGTTGTCACTGCAATTCTGTTTGACGACATTCTATGTCGCCAAACAGTGACAATAAAAAGTCAAAAAAGGGCGAAGTAGTACTAAAAAAGAAGTAAAAGTATTAAAAAAAAAAAAATTTTTTAAATGCTCCAAGAACAGATAATATACCAGGGCAGTATAGGTAGCGTTATTGAATGTACACCATGGATCTAGGGTCATACTTTCACAATTACAAAACATTATTATTTCTTTTTAGTAATTTTAATATTAAACAAAATATAGGAAAGCATAGGTGTAAGTGTTCAGGTAGAAGTTTAAAAAATTAGCAGTTATTTTTTATTTGCCGCTACTGCCGTGCTGGCCGTGTAGAGATTTTTAACGCACAAGACATGTTTCACCGATGGTTATCATCGAACTAGTTAAAAAAGATACTCATATTTCGCCAACCATTTCATTTTCAGAGCATTTATTTATATACCTTCTGTGTCTTGCATTCAAATGCAGGTTCTTTGGAGTGAGACTATTCGCCGTTAGACATATGTGTTATAATATTATTTTAATTGCATCCATGAATAAATAAAGTAAGAGTTATAGTAAATTAGTTAGATAAAAGTTTTTTTTAAAGTTTTTTTCTTATAAATTTTCTTCTTTTGAAATTGATACGATGCACTATAAGTCGCTTGTTGGCATTGCAATTCTGTATGTTATATTATCTATAATGTTAATAATAATTATTATCTATGTTAATTATCTATAATATAACATTATTTATAATTACGATAATTATTACATTATAATAACGATAATTATTATAATAATAATAATTTTAATATTAAGTTAATAATTTTAACGATAATTATAGCATTATTTTAATTACATCCATAAATAAATAAATAATTAAATAAAATAAGAGTTATAGTAAATTATTTAGATAAATAGTTTTAAAAAAAAATTTCCTATAAATTTTCCTGTTTTGAAATTAAAAACGATGAATTAAACGATTAATTAATTTGAATTAAACGATCTTTCGCTTGTTGACACTGCAATGTTTGGCGACGTAGAATGTCGCCAAACGGAATTACAGTGACAACAAAAAAAAAAAAGTCAAAAAGGGCGAAGTAATACTAAAAAAGAACTAAAAATATTAAAAAAATTTTAAAAAAACTCCAAGAACAGATAATATACAAGGGCAGTATAGGTGTACACCATAGAAGGTACCAGGAGAAGTTTAAAAAATTAGCAATTACTTTCTTATCCGCGCCTACTGCTGTGCTGGCCGTGTAGTGATTTTCAATGTACAAAGCACGTTTTACCGATGCTTATCATCGAACTAGTTAAAAACGATACTCATACTTCGCCAAACGTGCACTTTTCATTTTCTGAGCATTTAGTGATATAACTTCTGTGTCTTGTATTCAAATATAGGTTCTTTGGCGTAAAAAATATTCGCCATTATAAACGACACATATGTATTAAAATATTATTTTAATTGCATCCATAAATAAATAAACGGTTTTAAAGGGTAAATTGTTTAGATAAATAATTTAAAAAAATTTTTTTCCTATAAATTTTCCTCTTTTGAAATTAAAACGATGTACTATCAATCACTTATTGGCACTGCAATTCAGTTTGGCGACATAAAATGTCGCCAAACAGAATTATTATATTAGTTAGTTATTAATATTATTGAATAATATTAATAACTAATAATATTAAATATTAATTATTAATAATAATAAATATTTAATATTTACTAACTTATTTAAAAATTTTAAATAATTAATAATAATTAATAATTTAATAAATATTAATACTTAATATTAAATATAAATTAATATGATTAAATAATTTTTTTAACTATATTAATTTATTTAAAAAATGAATTTATTTGTTAAATAATAATTATTTTAATAAATAAATACATTATTTAATATTTATTTCAAATGTATTAATTTTATTTATTTTTTATAAAAATCCGTTTTAAAATTTTCTTTTTTTTTTTTTCGTCCGAATCAAAACACTAGTGCAATCAACCATTTTGTTTGTTGGCACTGCAATTCTGTTTGGCGATATAAAATGTCGCCAAACAGAATATAAGAAAATATGATTAATACATCACCGGCACCAAAATGAAATGATTCAATTATAAATACTCAAAAAACGATAAATAAATAAAAACTGAACAGCATGATTCTTTAAAAATTATAACAAATATATATCTGCCAGAATTTTGCAAATGCCACCATTTTCGCCAAAATTCACCAACAAGACAGAGATTTTCTGGAAAGAAGTTCAACGTTCTCTCATAAATAAGGAGAATAAATAGAGATCAATATTTTAATAACTTATTCACGCATTGTTTGGGAACCTAAGGTGATTCAATAGACGAACGAAAGATCGTCTTGTAAATGACGGGAAAAAGCGAGTGCATTGAAGGTCGCATTCGCAACCTGAAAATTTCTTCCAAGATTTCTTAATTGAATTCTCAACAATAACGCCGTTCGGTATCCAATCTTAATAACCTAACCTACAACACCCATTACGATGTGCAAATACCCGAATTGAGATCGATTTGCAAAGTAAATATTTTTTTTAATAATTTCATTTTTTTAATTTCGGTTAATTCATACATTTTTTATATTTCATTTTTAGTGTTCTATATTTCTTTGCAATGTGCGTTTAGTGTCATTATTATTATATTATCTATGTTCACATGTAAGAATAATAGTAAACGCAAAATAATAACTCATTGTGTTTCCATTTTTCACTTCAAAAAATGTTTAAAGTGATTAAATCATATAGCGTGATATATAATTTTATATGCAGCCCGCGGAATTAGGATGCCTTTCCAAAGTGACCCGCGAGATCATTTGGGTTAGCCAACCCTAATTTAACTATTATAAAATTGCAAATTAAAATCAAATGCTTCTTAATAACATATAAAGTATACAGTTTCCGATTATAGCCTACATCGAAAGTATAAATAGTTCTTAAAAGACCCTCCACCCATATCATTTGATGGCATTAAAATGTTCGGACACTTTTACAGTGGGAAGTTGAATATTTTGTTGTCATTTCATTCTGATAAAATTCATTAATTGCAGCTATAAATGGTTGTTGTGTCTAATCCCCAGTGACCTGCAGTGTGGGACGGACATTCCATGTGTAGTCAACTCATGGATGGTGGGAAAGGGAGCAGCTTCTGTTGGGATGGAGCATCCGCAGGTAGAAGTCTGACATGGAAGGAAGGAGGGCAGTGATCGTATTTCATATCGTATGGGAGAAAACTCGGTAACTTCAGCCCTAATACTTACCAGCTAATACTTACTCAGCCCTAATACTTACTTGCTACTAAACCACGAGTAATAATTTGAATGAAGCAGACAATAATTAAACCTTATTCCGAACTGATGCCACTCAATTTTTTTTTTTTTTTTTAATTTAATTCATGGTGAAAATCAATATAATGTGTTAACACCTTCTATACTAATTCTTGAAAGCAGATAAGTTTTCATCAAAAATTTTAATGAAAAATCACATTTTTTTATATAAATACACTCATGTCCATAAATTAAGGATAATGAAGTTCAGGCAAAGAAAGAGACAGAAGCGAAACAAATTTGACTTATTTGTAAAGTCTATTTATTAAACAAAAGGTAAAGAGCAAAAAAGATGCTATATGTTTGACATAATTAATAAAAATTGCGATTTTTACTCCCTGGAGCAAATTTCAATAAAGAACCTATTTACAAAAAACAGTATAACATGGTTAGTATGATGGTTAATATGGAGTATGTCTCCGGACGATGTAATACAGGCCTTACAACGCCTAGGCACGCTGAGTATCAAATTATCAATCTGATCTTGGGGAATATTACACCACTCATCAAGCAATGCCCTCCGAAGTTCCGGTTGACAGGTGGGAGAGGGTTGACGGGCTGCAATTCGTCGGCCAAGCATATCCCACACATGCTCTATTGGATTCAAGTCCGGTGAGTATGCTGGCCAATCCATACGGGTGATATCCTCCAATTGAAGGCATTCGTCTTCAATGTTTGCACGGTGAGAACGGGCGTTGTCATCCATAAACAGAAATTCAGCACCCATGGCGCCCCGAAACAAACGTACATGTTGTTCCAGAATGACATCCCGATATATGTGGCCTGTCATCGTTACACTCTGAACATGCAGGTCAGTTCTGGAACAAAGAATAATTCCTCCCCAAACTAGCCATCCTGCACCAACGTAAAGGTGTCGTTCAATGGTGTTCTCTTGGTGGTAACGGGTACCTGGCGCTCTCCATATGAAAGTCCGGCGAGAATCAGAATGCAAACTAAACCTGGACTCGTCGGAAAACATCACACAAGACTACTGTTGATGTGTCCACAATGCATGCTCTCTACTCCAGGTTAATCGCAGGCGACAGTGAGTTGCGGTAAGTGGAACACATCTGACAGGCCTACGAGCATATAGACCAATATGCCCTAAGCGTCTGTACACGGTCTGCTTTGAAACTGTCGTACCGGTAGCTGAAGAGAGCTGACGAGACAGGTCTGATGCTGTGCTCCGTCTGTTTCTTTTGGCAGTAACTGCTAAATACCGGTCCTCATTCGGCGTTGTAACTCGGGGGCGACCTGTGCTGTAACATCTATTCACATTACCATCATCTTGGAATCGTTGCCAAAGCCTGGAGATGACGCTCTGGGCGATTCCAAGTTCCTCGGATACTTCCAGCTGGGTACGTGCACATTCCAGTCGTCCGATAATTCTACCACGTAAAAAATCATCCAAATGCTTTCTATGTGCCATAACTATCCGGTTATTGCACTGAAAGGCTTTTTAAAGCGCTTGTGAACAATTTTTGCCACCATTCCTTATATACCCCTCTCTTACACTCTCGTCATTGTGACGTATTATCCGCACCATCTGGTGGTTTCCTGTAATTTGCATATTCTTCTTCAAGATGTGTGTGATAATTCTACAGGTGAAATTTTTATTTTAGAGTTCAATTTCTGTGTGATTCTGAGTTATCCTCAATTTATGGACATGAGTGTAATAAAGAAATGAAGAACATCTAAATAAATCAGAATGCTATCGTGATATGTTTATATACCCGATAAAAGAATGAATTCAGAAGTATGAAAAAAATTAAAAAGTGCTCATTGTTATAGTTTTCATGTTATTGTTCAAGTATTCTTTGCATTAAGATTTTATATCGCATTTTGTGTTACATTTTCAGCCAGCATAACATTCCATGTTTTTAAAACAAAATGTTTTTAGAAAGTATAATTTTTTACCATTTAATAATAGAGTGTTAGAACCCTTTATGATGTTACGGTTCTTCAAGCATTATTGATTTTGGACAATTCTTTGCGCACTGTGTCAACACAAAGTGAAGGATAGTCGCGACTTTCTGATCGTAATGGATGGTGTAGATCTTTCATGGTGTGGCACCTGGTCCCACAAGATCATTCAACGCGTTCTTGTCATGCTCGTGCACGAATCCAGTGGCCTTTCAAAGTATTTTTTCAATTTCTTCTATTAGCTCACACTCTTCCTAAATATATCTTGCTCAAATTTTCAATCTTTCATGAAATACTTTTTTATTCCTCCACTCGAGTTCAAATATAATTTTTTGAACTTGTAGTGGAGGACACTGGATATGAATAGTTTTTTTCAAATATTAATTCATTCGATAAATTTAACTAATCAATTTTTTTATATGAGAGAAAAAGAAATTTTCTTGGAATGGCAAAGTTGGTAGGGAAAATCTGTGGAAAATTTCACGTCAAAATATTCATTAGTGTTTGAGTTACACTTAGCTTTGTGAGACGCTAAAACTGATTCCGGCGATTTGTGAAATGTCTGAATTAGGGATTGCAATATCGGACCAAAAGTTCAATACCGGTATTCGGTATTTTTTAGATCATAATACCATAATACCGGTTTTAATATCGGTAGTAGAAATTTTAGAAAAAGAAAGAAAACACAGGTGGGTTTTTTTTTATTTACCAGTTTTATTAGAGAATGTAAATATCACAAAAAAATTTGTAATTTATAAATTTTAACAGTGTATAAAGAATCACAAAAAAGTAATGGAACATCTTATTTATTTAAATCACGAAAAAGTGTGAATATCACTGTTCAGTCTGCGGTACTATTACACATTTTTGAAGTGTGATCTTAAAAACATGATGCATCAATTGTACTATCATTAAGCCTGGAAAGTAATTTTGTGCAAAAATTACCAGCTGCCGAAAACGCTCTTTCAGCATCTGCGCTAGTTGGGTTAGCAATGCGCGATATACTTTTTCCAAGTATTTACCTCTAAATCCCTCATCTTCAAATAAATCTATTTCTCGTCGGATTGTTTTCAATATAGCTGATTTCTATATTGTATTTTGGTTTATTGAAATTTTTAGTTATCGCTAATTCTAATTTTTGTTCAAGAAGCAATTCCTTCACTATCAACATTAGTCTCATTATAATCTTCGATAACTGTACCGAATTCTTCTGAATGTGGATAGGTTCTGAATTTTGAATAAGAATTCACAGATAAGAATAAGAATTTCACAGATAAGAAATTTCACAGAAAGAATTCTAAATTTCTAGTAAATACCGAAAAAACAGCATTTAAACTTGTGAATACCGGTATTACAAAGTTGTACAAATGGCTCAAAATACCGGTATACCGGTATTGCAATCCCTAGTCTGAATTCATTGAGCAAAGAACTTGAATTCAATTTTGTTTGCGGAAACGTAAAGAATGTTGCAGAAGGCATTCGGTGAGCATTCCTATATCGGAAAGAAACGTTTAGGAATGGTATAAACAGTTCAAATAAGGCAGAGAACGCTTTGAAGATGAAGAGCCTTCTGGTCGGCCACTAACCTCAACCGAAGAAGTTCACGTCCAAAAATTTAAAGATTTGTTGCTTGCAAACCGTCAAGTTACAATGGGAGACCTTGCTGCTGATGTTGGAATTTCAAAAGGATCGGTCCATTCCATTTTGGGCCTCAAACGCGTCCAATCTCGATGGGTACCGAAAACACTGAATGCGCCAGCTCACACTGCATTGATTCTTCATGATCTTCGTCACCTTCGTGACCTAAACTCAAAAGACCATTCCGGGGACTCCGTTTTGAGTCGACAAAACGTAACAACATTCAACGTAAATCGGCGAGCGCTTTGAAGGCCACCCCTGCCGATGACTTTTCAGCATGCATTGAGGAATGGAAAAAAAGTTGGCATAAGTGCATTGTGTCCGGAGGGGATGACTTTGAAAGCGATGAAATAAATTTGGAAGAATAAATAGTTTTTTTAAAAAAAAAAAAAAAAATTAAAATTGGTCTTACTTTTTGGGCACAGTAGTCCGTCGATAATGTGAAACTGCAAGAATTATGCAACGAACTTGATGACAAGGTTAGATGTTTTTCAGACCTATCGAACTTAAAAAAAACATAAACTTTTAAAATTTATGTCCTTCTAATACCGTAAATCTTTGGGAAAAAAAGTAATAATTTTATGAAACAAATATTCCTTTAATGCTATTTATCGTTATGGCATTCTTATTGAATTCCTTCTATTAGCTCACACTCTCCCTATTTATGTCTTGTTCAAATTTTCAATCGCTCATGAAACACTTCTTATTCATCCACTCAAGTTCAAATACATTTTTTTTTAACTTGTAGTGGATGGCACTGGATGTGAATACAGTTTTTTCAAATATTAGTTCTGTAATTAAATTTAATGAATTAATTTTAGTTTTTTTTAGATTTAAGTTGCATATATCTACCCATAGATGGTGCCAGATAAACTTTAAAAAAATGAATGATAATTATTTATAAAGGACTTTTCTGCAATATAGTGAAAAAAAAAAAAAAAAAAGAAGAAGGAATTGACTTTAAAAAATGTGTTTTTATATTACTTGTTTATTGTATGAGGATCTTTTTGTGTTTACCTTTCATGATTCAACAACAGCAAAAAAAAAAAAAAGTAGACTCTCACCCTGCAGTGTACAGAATAATTAAACTCGAGCGAATTATTCCATCCTCAACGTTCTCACAGAAACATCCCATTTTCGAAACGAATTCTTAGGGAAGGAGGGAGGACATGACCCAAGTAATGATGATGTTCTCCCCCACCCCATCAGTGAATGAGATATCCACGACGACTACACAGGTGCCACTACCAGAAGCCGTGGTCCAAACAACCTAATTTTCTTCCCCAATCGCGATGTATATGGTACAAGGGACCATTTTTTTTACACCGTTGCTCCATTGAATCTTGGTGGACATTAGCTTCTCGCTTTAATGCTGTCATTCGTCAAGAATTACGACACTCGACACGATGTGCCCGGAATACTAAACTGTGGGAACGTTTCCATGTGATTGTGATATTGGAATCTTTGGCGTCTATCGGTAGAAGACATCACTCCGCCCCTACCCCTACCCCCCCCTCAGCTCAGGGAGACGTTCATTGGTCTTGGGAAAGCAGACGATAATGCGAGGACAATTGACAGCTGCGGTAAATATCAGCCCAATGAATTGATCGGAGTTGGACACGGCGAATTAAGAGAATGTTTCTGTCTTCTTTTTTTTTTTTTTTTTTTTATCTAGATTTAGTGTTTCTTTTTTTTTTTTATAATGGTGACGAAGTCGCTTGGATGTTCTATTTGGTTTAAAAGTGTCTTTCCTTGTCCACAAAGAAGAATGTTCTTCAGTAATTGCTGTAGTATTTGATGGCTACACAAATAATAATAATAATAATAATAATAAAAAAATGATTGCGTGTAAGTGATGATAAAGATCTGTCTGATGAATGAGTGCATTTGTAAAATAATTAGTTTAATAGCAAAATGAAATTGGATTCGCAAGTGAAAAAAAAAAAAAAACGACATAGGACATTGTTTTAGAATCTTGTAAAAGGAAATAGAGTTCAATAATAAAAACTATACATAAATAGCAAAAAAAATTGAATGATTTTTTTTATCATGTGTGAACATGATGTTGTCCTGGTTAGGGTACGTGACGTTATCCGAAAATGAGGGCCAAGGAAATAAAAACTTCATTTAAAATTTTGGCGGAAAATATTACTTTGGGCCCCTTAACTCTTGAAATGCTTCATCAATAACGTTAGTCTTCAGGAATTTTCTGGAGAATTTCGTTTTTGTTTGAAGTGTTTCGTGGTATGGTTTTGAAGCACTTTTCACATCTTGACTTGGGATTTTAAACAGTTGTATATCCAATGGCTATAAGTACTTGTAGTGCGTTGATCAATTCTTTCTTCTAGAAGTTTCATATTTATCAATTTTGGTATTTTCCCGTGCTTATGGAGCTGTAGAGTGCTTCTTATTGTATTTGGAATGCTTCATTCTTCATTTATGCCAAGAATTTTCAAACATTGATATATTCTTTTAGCTATTGAATGTGATAACGTTTCTTGTAGAATTTGGAATACTTCATTTTTCATTTAAGACGACATCTATATACTTTTTGTGTATATCCATTTTTTTTTTTTCTTGATCTATTCAACATTGCTATATTCATGTGGCTATTTGAATTTGGCCATTCTTGTAGTATTCCAATCCAATGCTTCCTATATCTCGTGCATTATTAAATATGGGCAAATTCCTGAGTTTATTCATCCGTTCTGGAATGTTCACACATGGTAAGTTAAAATTTGCCGAGCAGATTTCAGTTTTTTTTTTTTTTTTTTTTTTTAAAAAAAAAAAAATTTTTGATTAAAATTAAAAATAAATATTACTGGAAAATATGTTGATGCTAAAAGCATCGATAAGCAAAAGATTATTTTCGATGGAATCAGAAATAAATTTGTTTGATTAATAAAATGTTATATTTTTTAAATATTACTTCAATTCAGATTTATTAATATATTTTATCATTTTATAATTAAATAATAATATGAGAATTAATAAATTAAATATTAAAACAATTTTTTTGTTTAATTTTGCTTGAAATACACTATGGAGGCAGATAAGATTTGTCGACATCCAAATTTTCTTTTTTACTTTATTTTTGTAACACTTTGTGCAAAACTACAAATATAAATATGAAGCTGAAAATCTTATTAGTATCATAATGGCAATCATGCTGATATTCAAACACATACAAAGATCTTTCTAGTTTTCATTCAGATACAAAGATCCTGCAGATATTACTACGAATATCGGCAGGAATTCATACAGATATAAATATTATACGAACATTCACACGTACATGGAAATTCAGCTGATATCCAAATATATAAATCTCCTCCTGAAATTCATATAGATTTAAACTTCATAATGACATTCACATATACGTGAAAATTATGCTGATATTCCTACAATTAAGAAAATTATGCTGGTATTCCTACGGTTATAAAGATTATGCCGTTATTCAATCACATATAAAAAAATCTTGTTTTCATACAGATACAAATATCATGTAGATATTTTTACAAATATCATGCTGAAATTCATACAGATATAAATATCATGCTAACATTCACACGGATATGAAGATTATGTTGATATTCATACAGTTATAAAAATTATGCAGATAAAGATCATCTATTTTTTATAAAAATACAAAACTCATGTAGATATTTCTACAAATGTTATGATGAAATTCATATAGAGATAAATATTATGCTAACATCCACGAGGATATAAAGAAACAGTTGATATTCAAATATATATAAATATCATGCAAACCTTCACACGGATATAATCACATGTTGATATCCAGTATATATAAATATCATCCTGAAATTTATATAGATATAAATATCATAATGATATTCGCACAGCTAATAAGATTACGCTGATATTCATATAATTAAAAATATTATACAGATATTCAAACAGATATAAAAATCATTCCGGTTTTTATACAAATATAAATATGATGCAAATATTTTTACAAATATTATGGTGAAATTCAATTAGATACAAATTTGCTGAAAATCATATTGATATTTGTACGGATATGAAGACTCATACAAATATAAAGACCGTGCTGATATTCAGGCAGATACGAACCTAAAGATCCAGATGATATTCAGAAAGATATAAAGATAATGATGCTATTTAAACAAATATAAATGCCATGCTGATATTCAGACAAATATAAAAATCATGCTTATATTCGTACAAAAGTAAATATCATGCTTATATTCATACAGATATAAGGAAGAGGCCGGTGTTCATACAAATATAAAGATCAGATTGATACGAATTTAAAGATGGTGTTAGATTGAGATTCAGACTGATACAAAGCGCTAACTGCTCATTCAAAACCTATCTAAAAATCGAAAGACCATCGGATTCGTGTACGAACATGAAGCAAGTGATTGGAATACTACAAGAATGGGAAAATTCAATAGTCACATGAATATAGCAATGTTGAATAGATCAACAAGTTCATGAAGAATGAATTGTTCAAGAATCTCTAAAAGATAAGCGTCGTCGTAAATGAAGAATGAAGTATTCCTAATTCTGCAAGAAACACTATAACATTCAATAGCCGAAAGAATATATCAAAGTTTGAACATTATAGGCATAAATGAAGAAAGAAGTATGCCCATTTCGACAAGAAACATTGTCACATTCAATAGCAAATAGAATGTCACATTCAATAGCTGATTGCTATTGAATGTGACATTCTATTTGGAAATGCTAAACATAAATGAAGAATGAAGTATTCCTAATTCTACAAGAAACACTATAACATTCAATAGTCAAAAGAGTATATGAAAGTTTGAACATTATAGGCATAAATGAAGAAAAAAAAAAAAAAAGTATTCCCAATACAATAAGAAGCACTCTACAGAGCAATAGGCACGGAAAAGGCCAAAAGTGATAAATATGAAACTTCAAAAAGAAGGAATGGATCAACGCCCTACGAGTACTTACAGCCATTAGTAGTACAAATGTTTAAAATCCCTACCCAAGATGTGAAAAGTGCTTCAAAACCATACTATCAAACACTTCAAGCAAAAGCGAAATTCTCCAGAAAATTCTTGAAGACTAACTAATGGAGACTTTGTAATGGAGTTTTATTTGCTTGACACTCATTTTCGGATTACATCATGGACCCCTAACCAGGACAACATCATGTTCACACATGATAATAATTCAATTCCTACTATTAGTTCACACTCTCCCTATATAAATTTATATATCTTGTTCACATTTTCAATCGTTCATAAAATACTTTTTATTCATCCTCTCGAGTTCAAATGCCTTTCTTAAACTTGTAGGGGATGACACTGGATGTGAATACAGTTTTTTAAAATATTAATTCATTCATTAAATTTTATTAATGCATTTTAGTTTTTTTTTTAGGTTTAAGTTGCCTGCATCTAATAATAGATGGCGCCAGATGTAAGAAGAAAATTTCAACTTATAGTGAAAAAAAGTAGGAATTGACTTAAAAAATTCTTTTTTTATATTACTTGTTTATTGAAATACTCAGTATTTAACAAAAAAAAAAAAAAAAAAAAAATTGTTCCTAGGAATAAGTAGTCTTTTAATTCATGTATACATTTCACTTATAGGCTTTGGTAGGGGGCGGGAGATATTGACTAAAGCCCACCAACCAACCAGCGCCTGTTCGTATGTATATGCCCTGCAAACTGAAGAACAACTGGATAGATTTCGCTCAAAATTTCACAAAAGTGTTCCAGAATTGTTTAGGCAGTGATTTGAATGAAATCCGATAGGTGACGCTGTTGTCTTTACAATGTTTATTAAAGATTGCATTTTTTTCAAATTACAACTGCTATTAAAAACAAAAGCGTTATGCAAAAAGTATATAAAATGAACGAACAAAATACTGCAAAATTTATTTCCTATGCATAATATAATAATTTAACAAACTGAAGAAGAAAGAAAAAAAAATATAAAAAAGACAAAAAACAGCAGTGAAACGGAGGCGAGAGGAAACGATTATCACACATACTTTAATTCATGCCATTTTAATTAAATAAATGAATTGATATAAAACTTCAATTGCATGTATTTAATTCATATTTTGATTTTTCTAATGCAGCTGGCAAACAACAGTTTGTCTTGGATGCCTTAAGGCAAGCGCTGCACAGATGTTACTCACCTAGCACTACCCAGGAAGTGCGTGTAGCTTGAAAATAAGCTACGGACGCGGAGTAACAATACCTCCGTAACGCTTTACGATCATGTTAGACCGGGACTCACTGTTTAAAGTAGAATCCGAATAACTACAAACCTCCATGACACCGCCGGGACTCGAACCTGAAACCTGTGGTACTGAGCACCAGAGTGCTAGACACTCGCCCATCAAGGCCCTACAAAAATAATTTATCCATTCAATTATCGTTATTTTGTTTTGTTTTTACACATTACGCGCCAGCACGTCATGTGGCATTAATTCATATATATATTTACTAAGATTTAGCAAATGCGAACCATAGCCTGGCCCACAAGTGTGTAATATCTAAAGCACTTATAAGGCTTCTTGTTCTTCAGCCATGGGCGCGACAGCCCTATGGCGGGGAAAATTTCTAGACAAGAGATGGCTAGACCTACTGGCAAATTTCGAGACAGGAGATGCTTTCTTTTTAAGGGGTAGAATTATCAGCTCAACTCTCTATAGTCGTATTAGACCGAGACCTATGGTTTAAAGGAGATTTTGAACCACTACAAACGTCCATGGCACTGCTGGAACGCAAACCAAAAGCCTATGACACCGAGTAGTAACGCTTAAATGTCCTCAACTAGTGTGCTTTCATCTGTACTTATTAAAGAACTTTTAATACTATACCATAAAAATTGTTAAGGTTTAATACTGTATCCAAAAAGTAAAAAAAGTTTTCAATTTAAATTTCCCGGGCATATGGTATTTCAATTTTTCTTTCTTTTTTTAGGTTGTTGGCACTGTCCTGGACATCTGTGTGAAATTTCACGTCACAATATTCATTGCTTGAGTTACGCTTGGTTTTATGAGATGCTAAAACTGCTTCCGGCGATTTTTAAAATGTCTCTTCATTCGACTCAAAACGGTGTCCCCGGAGTTGTCTTTTGAGTTTAGGGAATAGCCAGAAGTAGCACGATGCTAAATCAGGTGAATACGAGGAAAATATGGGTTTAGAAAGATATGGGCTTCATTTTTGGCGAAACAGTCACAAAGAATCAATGCAGTGTGAGCTGGCACATTCAGTGTTTTCGGTACCCATCGAGATTTGACGCGTTTGAGGCCCAAAACATCTTTTAAAATGGAATTTTGAAATTCCAACATCCTCAGCAAGGTCTCTAATTGTAAATAGACGGTTTGCAAGCACCAAATCTTTAATTTATTTTACGTGAGCTTCGTCGGTTGGGGTTGAGGGTCGACTCGAGGGATCTTCGTCTTCAATGCGTTCTCTGCCATCTTTGAACTGTTTATACCACTTCTAAACATTTCATTCCGATATAAGAATGCTTACCGAAAGCCTTCTGCAACATTCTATACGTTTTCGCAAACAACATTGAATGCAAGTTCTTTGCTGAATTCATTCAAAAATCGCAGGAATCAGTTTTAGCGTCTCACAAAGCCAAGCATAACTCAAGCACTATGGATTATTTTGACGTCAAATTTCACACAGATGTCAAGGACAGTGCCAACAGCCTAAAAAAGAAACGAAAATTGAAATACCATAAGCCCTGGAATTTTAAATTAAAAATAGTCTTACTCTTTTTTGCACAATATCAAAGGGGATTCTGAACCACTACAAACATTCATGTCACTGTTGGTACTGAACCAAAAGCCTATGGCACCGAGTAATAATCCTTAAATGTCATCAACTAGTGTGTTTTCATGCATACTTAATGTGTTTTCCTCCGTTCCAGAACTTTTAACACTAAACTATACCATTAAAAATTTTTAAGGTTTATGTTGAGAATTTGTTTTTTACGCTTACAACTTTTCTTAATAGAAATGTTGTTGTTGTTGTTGTGTCCCTCATGGAAGGAGGGGAAGAGAGTTGCAGCTTCTGCTCTGATGGAGCACCTGTAGGCAGAAGTCTGACTACAGTCATAGGTGACCGGGACTTACGGCTTAAAGTGGATTCCGAACCACTACAAACATCCATGGCACCGCCGGGATTCGAACCCGAAACCTGTGACAACGAGGGCTAGACACTCGGCCATTCAGGTCCTCTTAATACAAATTACATGAAGAATTAAATCCGTGAAATATAATAAGATTTTCGAAACCGAATCAGTAATTATCCTTTACTTGTGTCATGATTGAATTCATTTTCCGGTGGTTATTTAAATAAACTTCCGTTGCAATTACGGAGGAAAGCACTCTAATTGACGTTATTGAAAGATTACAATTGCTCGATTTGTGCCCAAAGTTCAGGAAATACAAACATTATACAATCGGAACTCAAAACAGCGTGACAAATAAAAACGATTCACGGATTTGAATCGGAATGGAATATCGTCTGCCACTCAATTTCCTGAACTTGAAAATCAACTTTACGCTTCACTTGAATCATTTTCATTGATTTCTTCCACCCCCTCCCCTCTCCAATCAATCGGAAAACCCCAAACTGCAAGATTTTATTTTTAAAAATGGCTAAAAGACTCACTATCCGTGTACACCGCGTGCGATCCCCCCCCCCTCATCCCTTCTCACTTTTTCGCAGAGTTCAAGTGCCTCTTGAGAAATATATTCGAAAACTATCAGACGATAAAAAAAAAAAAAAAAAAAAAAAAAATCGAATTCGAACGAAATCGGATGATAAATTAATCTTCCTTATTTTGCGACACCTTTTTGTGAATCACGTGAGAAAGCTAGAAGCAGCAGCGAGACACCTGAACTCTTGAAGAAGCAAAACCGGAAGTACATTATGCACACTTCCTGCTTCGTCTACAAACCACATGGCGCTGCTGCCACGATTTTAATACGAATATTCTTTTTTTTTTTTCTCCTTTTTCTGCGAGTTGCCTTTTTTTCCCGCCCTTTTTGCTGGTGGAATGTCGGAGGAGGAATGTTCCCACGAAAATGGAAAGGGATCTCTCGGTTTTTTTTCTTCCCCTTTCTGGTTTTTTTTCCCCCTTTTAAACTTAAATTTTTTTTTTTTTTTTTTTTTTTTCATTAAAAAAAATATTTAAATTTAAAAATCTTATTCGCTCTCTTAAAGCGGTATGAATCTTTGCGGTTCCATATTTAAATAAATTGGATCATTTTTTTTAACTATTTAATAAAGTAATTATTTCTGAAAATTAATCAATCTCGCTTAAAATAATTAATAATTATCTTGGAAAAAGAGAGGATTAAAAAGCTATAAATTTCTAGTTTTTTTTCTCCTAGTCATCTTTTCTGGCGCTCGGTACCACAGATTTCGGTTAGAGTCCGGCGGTGCCATGGATGTTTGCAGTGGTTCGAATCCGCTTTAAATTCGTAGGTCCCGGTCTAAAAGCATCGTAGAGTGTTGCGAGGGCATTGTTACTCCGCGTCCTTGGCTTATCTTAAAGCAAAAACGCGCCCGCTGGGTAATGCAAAGTGACTAATGTCTGTGCAGCGCTTGTCTTAAGGCATTAGAAAAAAAAAAGAAACTTTTAAGAAAGTAATTATTTCTGAGAGTAAGTCTTGTCTAAAATAATAAATGATTATCTTGGAAAAAGATAGGATTAAAAGCTGTAAATTTCACGCTTTTTCCCCCATTCCGGGTTTTTTTTTTTTTTTTTTTTTCCACTTTCTAAACTTACATTTTTTTTTTTTTCATTCAAAAAAAAAAAAAAAGAAAGAATTTAAAATTTAAAAAATCTTATTCGCTCTCTATTTAAAGCAGTATGACTTATTTAAATAAAGAGGGTATCCATATTTAAATAAAGAGGGTAGTTTTTTTTAAAAATTATTTAATACTACTGTGCCCAAAAAGTAAGACTAATTTTATTTTTTTTCAAAAACTCTTTATTTATTTTTCCAAATTTTTGTCATCGCCTTCAAAAGTAACCCCCTCCGGACACAATACACTTATGCCAATTTTTTTCCAACTCTCAATGCATGCTAAAACGTCATCGGCAGGGATGACCTTCAGAGGGCGCGGCGATTCATGTTGAATCGCTTCAGTCGACTCAAATCGGTGTCCTCGGAGTGGTCTTTTCAGTTTAGGGAATAGCCAGAAGTCGCACGGTGTGAATACGGTGGTTGTGGATCGATATGGGTTTGATTTGGGGCGAAAAAGTCACGAAACGTCATCGGCAGGGATGGTCTTCATAGTGCGCGGGGATTCCCATTGAATCTCTTCAGTCGAAATCAAAATGGTGTCCCCGGAATGGTCTTATGAGTTTAGGTCAGTCAGTTTAGCCAGAAGTCGCACGCAGTGAATACGGTGTTTGGAGAACGATATGGGTTTCATTTGCGCCGAAAAAGTCACAAAAATTAATGCAGTGTGATCTGGCGCATTCAGTATTTTCGGTACCAAACTAGATTTGACGCTTTTGAGGCCCAAAAGGCAATTGACCGAACCTTTTGAATTTCCGACATCATCAGCACGATCTCTAATTGTAAATCGACGGTCTGCAAGCACCCAATCTTTAATTTTTGGACATGAGCTTCGTCGGTTGAGGTGGATGGCCCTACATCTTTAAAGGGTTCTCTGCCTTCTTTGAACTGTTTATACCACTTGTCCTTTTCGATATAGGAGTGCTCTCGAACGCCTTCTGAAACAATACGTTTCCGAAAACAAATCTTAACGTAAGTTCTTGCTCAATGATTTCAGACATTTCAAAAATAGCCGGAATCAAAGCAAAGCGCAACTATTTTGACGTGAAATTTCCCACAGATGTCAGCTACCTAAAAAAGAAAGAAGAAAAAAATTGAAATATCATATGCCGGGAAATTTAAATTGAAAACTGATCTTACTTTTGGACACAGCAGTATATATGATGAAGATGAATAATGAAAGAAGTGTTTGATGAACGATGTGTTGAAGATATCAAGTGGATGCCAATGTGCGCCACCGGAACATGCCCTCATATATTAACTCGTGGTGGTAAGAAAATACCAATCAGTGAGCCTTTGTTCCGTTTCCAATAAAATGGAGCCTCCTTATTCAGTGGCTGACGGAAAAAACAGTGGGCGCCATGCAGGGTCGGTGCACACAATTACGTTTGGCGGTGAGGGGGTCCACTATCGTATATCACTAGGAGGGAGGGGGGGCCTCCTTACTTGCCCCAGAAGAAGAATGGGTGAAGATCAGTGGGAAACCTCCTCCATTTCCCAGCACCCCGACCTACGAAAGTGGCCCTTCTTCATCTACATGCGTCCCCCCACCGACATCCAATGAATTCTCTCTGAGATTTCCCATTCGATAGTGTCTTGATCAATGGAGACTTGGATGGGAAGATAATCAGCAGAGGTTTTTTTCTTTTTCTGCCATTCATGAGATGGGAGATCCTACTATGAATGCCAACTGCTGCCTTCTAAGTGTATCTGGATGTTTCTAGCTTCCTTAATTGTACCGAATTTAAACTTAAATTATTTTTTAATTTTATTTCAATTCCTTCTATTAGCTCACACTCTCCTATATATATATAAATCGTGTTCACATTTTCAATCGTTCATGAAATACTTTTTATTCATCCACTCCAGTTCAAATACATTTTTTTTTTTTTTTTTTTTTTTGAACTTGCAGTGGAGGACACTGGATGTGAATACAGTTTTCACAAATATTCATTCATTCATTAAATTTAATTAATTAATTTTAGTTTTTTTATTTTAGATTTAAGTTGCATGTATCTAATAATAGATGGCACCAGATGTAAAAGCAAAATTTGTATTAATACTTGTAAAGGACTTTTCTGCAATACAATGAAAAAAAGTAGAATTGACTTAATTTTTTTTTTTTTTTTTTATATATTACTTTTTTACGTTACTAACATAAAGCCTATTAAATTTGTAAATTTTATCTATGAATTAAGATGAGAAGGTTAAGGGGTCTATCCCCATGGGTACTCCGTAATCGGTACGCCGGTTGCCAGTTGATGTTTTTAGGATTGCATGTGGATGGGCATCCCCCTAACATCCAATGAATTCTCTCTGAGATTTCCCATTCGATAGCATCTTGATCAATGGAGACTGGGAAGATAATCAGCGGAGGTTTATCTTCTTTCATTCATTCATGAAGATCGGATCTCCAGTGTTGGGAGGATCCTGCTATGAATGCCAACTGCGGCCTTTCCAGTATTCTAGAAGTTTCTAGGATTGTATCTGGATAGCATCTTCACTCAACCTCCGTCTTGAATGAAAATAATATTAATATTGGGAGCTTCTCTTGGATGAAATGAGTTAAGACTGTAGTATCTGTATTTTTATAGTTTAGACCACAAAGGGGCCAACCACAAACACACACAAACCAAACCAAAAACACAGCCATAAAACGAAAAAAAAAAAAAATTTGGCGAGCTAAGATACATTTTTTAAAATTTTAAAAACGATATACAAGTATTACAATTTAAATATGTTAATGGCATGAATGAAATTGCGATTTCACTTTTAAAAGTTCCTTATAGTGAGGTGTACTGATTCTAAGGAACGATTCTAAGTGTTCATCTGTCAGTCTACTTCTGAAATAATTCTTTCCAAGGTTCATAGTTGAAAACACTTGTTCACATATATAAGACGAAGCTAACCTAGCAGGAAGTGAGATATTAAATTTGGGAAACTTACTTTCCATAATGATTTGTAAGACTCTAACTTTGGCATATTTAGAAACAACTGCTTGAGATGATTGTTAGATTGCAACTCATTTAATTCAACCTGCAAATCTGACCTCACTGATTTAAGCTTTTTTACGACATCTTCATAATTCTTAAGCTTTTCTTCATTTACTGAGGATATTAAATTTAACCTCGAAATGCGATAAAAATAATAATATTGAAAATAATAATTTTTTAATAAAAAATAAATAATATTTAAACAAAGTAGAAAAGGAGATTGTTGTATAATATATAAATATATATTTCTTTTAATTTGCCTCTGACTGGTAAATTAAAATTCTATCCGCGGGCCGGATAGAAACTTCTGGAGGACCCATCCCTGGTTTAGACCATTGATACCTCATCATTTAACCTAATTTGAACGTGAAAAATTTATTTGGACCGTACTTACTGGCAACTGGCGTACCGATTACGGAATACCAATGGAGATAGACCCTTTAACCTCCTCATCTTAATTCATAAATAAATTTACAATTTTAATTGTCTACTTAATGTTAGTAAAAGATACAAGATGAAGTTTCAAAAAAATTTAATATTTGGTACTCTAAAATTAAAAAAATACTAAAATAAGTAAAAGTAAGATGAAAAATTAAAAATTTAAATTAAAGTTAAAAGAATTTAAGTTTAAATTCGGTATAATTAGTTGTCGATGCCCTAAGACTATTGTAGTAAGATATAAAAATTGTGATATGCTGAATGCGTGGAATCCCGTACTTGAAATACACGACATTTAATAATAATTGTAAATAAGGAAAGAAAAGGAGAAAATGTGAAATTATTTTTACGTTGACCAACCAATAAAAGTATCACAACATGCCCACAATGTTTTTTTTAAAAAGAAAAGCACAAGCAGTTTTTAAAGCTGAAGTAAAAGGGTAACTCAAACACTAATGAATATTTTTGACGTCAAATATCACACAGATGTCAAGGACAGTGCCAACAACCTAAAAAAGAAAAGAAAATTGAAATTCCATAAGCCCCGGGAATTTTAAATTAAAAATGGGTCTTACTTTTTGGACACAGTAGTATATCTGTCCTTTATTGCATGATTTCTGATCTATAAGACTTGCCTTTCGTTCAATTTGTGAATTAAAAAAGTGTTTCCAATAACTATTTTATCAATGAGTTTTTCAGCAATTTTATCTCGCCTTGCAATTTCACCAATGAAAAACATTCATGAAAAAATGTGTTTGAACTTCTTACATTTTGAAACATGAAAACGTTAACAGCTTTAGAATACCTCTGATTGAGTTTACCGGAATTGAGTGCACCATGGAGGGTTTTAAGAATTATAAATCTAATATCTATAATTCTTGTTATCGATGACTTGTCTTTCGCTCAATTAATGAATTAAAAAAAAGGTTTCCCATTTTATCAATAAAAGTTGAGTTTCTTCGTTTTTGCAATTTGTAAAGAAGAGCTTCCTGCCAACACATAAAGAAACAAAATAAGTAGCTGTTCAGTCTATTTCATTCACTCGTTCACACGTCTCAAATCCCTAGTAAACTCTTGGAGTGTAGGGCATAAAGCAATTGACCTACACTGAGCACTCCTGTAGTAATTCTTCCTGTATCAGCACCACCTTGTACAGCAACGCCCACAGATGCACAATACAGTACTACAATAAGAATAAAGTTCGAAAAAAAGAAAAAAAAAATATATATCAAGAGTACTACATTCTGTAAGAGGAGGGTTCCATTCATGTGTTGATACCCTCTTGAAATTCGAAACCTCGAGTTTACTTTTTTTGGACAACATTTCTCTATTTCTCCTTGGCCACCCCCTGTCTTCCAATCACCCCCAGAAGAAAATCCATGAACTGGAAGTCAGGTGCCACCAAGAGAGGCACGTTTCTACAGGGGATGAGGAGATGTATAGCCCCCCCCCCCCAGAATTTTCTTTATCCCCATAATCACTGGAGGGTGCTCTCAATGTGAACTGATTTCTTCATAGGGGGTGCACCACTTGTTGGTTATAATATATTATACCCATCGGGATGTTGTAGGGGAGGGGTACATCCATCTGGCATTGAAATAGTTTTCTCAGGGAACTACGAACAACTGTTGAATTTGATTCTAAGTTTGTGTGTGTGGTTTTCTTTTCATGTGGGCTTTAAGTGCGGCATTGTGGGTTTCGTTGATGCCACCGATTTCGATGAAATATGATTTATTAATCTCTTTTCATTCTTTCTTTTCTTAACTGTTAGTTCTTATGGTGATTGGTGACCGCTTTGTATGGAAAAAAATTATTGCGTTTTTTGAAATTGGAGATTGGTCATGAAAGTTAAAGATAAATCAGTAGGGAAGTGAAAGGAAGGAGGGCATTTGAGAGAATAAAAATGCATGACCTACACGGAGAGATAATTTTGTTATAAAATCTTGAAGAAACTCCTTTTCTACTGTGCCCAAAAAGTAAGACCAATTAATATTTTTTTCAAAAACTCTTTATTTATTCTTCCACATTTATTTCATCGCCTTCACAATAATCCCGTCTGGACACAATGCACTCATGCCAATTCACTTCGTCGGTTGAGGTGGATGGTTGACCAGAGGGCTCTTCGTCTTCAACGCGTTCTCTGCCTTCTTTGAACAGTTTATACCACTTGTAAGCCTTTCTTTCCGATATAGGAATGCTCACCAAAGCTTTCTGCAACATTCTATACGTTTCCGCAAACAGAATTTGATACAAGTTCTTTGCTCAATGAATTCAGACATTTCAAAAATCGCCGGAATCAGTTTCAGCGTGTCACAAAGCCACGCGTAACTCAAACACTAATAAATATTTTGCCGTCAAATTTCACGCAGATGTCGAGGACAGTGCCTGCAACCTCAAAAAAAGGAAAATTGGAATTCAATAAGCAGCGGGAATTTTAAACTGAAAATGGGTCTTACATTGTGGACACAGTAGTACATATCATACACATATTGTCATTTATATCTGTTTTTAGTCTGGCATCCATCTAGCATTGAAATAGTTTTCTCAGGGATGGGTGAAAGGACTTCAAACAACTCTTGAATCTCGATTTTGATTCTAAGTGTGTGTGTGTGTGGTTATCTTTCATGTGGGCTTTAAGTGCGGCATTGTGGGTTTCGCTGTTGCCACCGATTTCGATGAAATATGATTTATTAATCTCTTTATTTCTTTTCTTAACTGTGGTTGTTATCGTTTGCACCATAACGATAGATTGGTAACTGCTTTGAACGGAGAAATTATTGCAATTTTGAAATCGAAGATTGCTCTGAAAGTTAAAGAGAAATCAGGAGGGAAGTCAAAAAAGGGAAAATAAAAATACATGGCTACTTATAATAACTCGGAGAGATAATTTTTATGCCCAAAAAGTAAGACCAATTATTTTTTTTTTTTTCAAAAAAATCTTTATTTATTCTTCCAAATTTATTCCATCGCTTTCAAAGTAATCCCCTCCGGACACAATGCATTTTTTCCAATCCTCAATGCATGCTAAAAACTCATCGGCAGGGATGGCTTTCAAAGCGCGCGGCAATTCACGTTGAATCTCTCCAATCGACAAAAAACGGTGTCCCCGGGTGGTCTTTTGAGTTTAGGGAATAGCCAGAAGTCTCATGTGAATACGAGGGTTGTGGAACGATATGGATTTCATTTTTGGCAAAAGTTACGAATCAATGCAGTGTGAGCTGGTGCATTCACGCGTCAAATCTCGACCGATCCTTTTGAAATTCCAACATCAGCAGCAAGGTCTCTAATTGTAAATCGACGGTTTGCAAGCACCCAATCTTTAATTTTTTGGACGTGTGCTTCGTCGGTTGAAGTGGAGGGTCGACAAGAGGCTCTTCGTCTTCAACGCGTTCTCTGCCTTCTTTGAACTGCTTATACCACTTGTATACATTTCTTTGCGGTATAGGAATGCTCACAGACTGTCTTCTGCAACATTCTATACGTTTCCGCAAACAATATTTGATGCAAGTTCTTTGCTCAATTCATTCAGACATTTCAAAAATTGCCGGAATCCGTTTGAGCGACTCACAAAGCCAAGCGTTAACTCAAACACTAATGTATATTTTGACCTCCAATTTCACACAGATGTCAAAGACAGTAATATAAAAAATCAAACAAATCAACAACAAAAACAAGTAATATAAAAAAAAATGAATTCCTATTTTTTGGAGAAATTCCTTTATCAATAATTTTCATTCATTTTTTAAGTTCATCTGGCGCCATCTATTGGCAGGTACATACAGCTTAAATCTAAAAAAAAATACTAAAATGAATGAATTAAATTTAATGACTGAATTAATATTTGAGAAAATTGTATTACCATCCAGTGTCATCCACTACGAGTTTAAAAAGAAAAATGTATTTGAACTAGAGTGGATGAATGAACAGTATTTTATGAACGATTGAAAATTTTAACAAGATATATATAGGGAGAGTGTGAGCTAATAGAAGGAATTGAAAAAAAAAATTTTAATTCCTTAAGTCCCTGGAACATTAAATTGAAAATGGGTCTTAATTTTTTGGACACAGTAGTACATATCATACACATATTGTCATTTATATCTGTTTTTAGTCTGACTATACATCTGACATTGAAATAGTTTTTCTCAGGGATGGGTGAAAGGACTTCGAACAATTGTTGAATCTTGCGGCATTGTGGGTTTGCTGATGCCAAACGATTTAGATGAAATATGATTTATTAATCTCTTTCTTTTCTTAACTGTAGTTGTTATGGTGATTGGTGACTGCTTTGTATGGATAAATTATTGCGTTTTTTGAAGTCGAAGATTACTCTGAAAGTTAGTAATCAATTGGGTAAGTAAAAAAAAAAAAAAAAGAGGGGGAGGGGGAGAAATAAAAATGATAGAATAAAAATGCATGGCCTACTTATAATAACTGGAAGAGATAATTCTGTTAGGAAATCCGTAATAATAAATAATCCGTGGTTGTATCTCCTCTAAGTGATTTTGTCGATCAATAATCCGTTTTGTTTATCCACTAACTGATTTTGTCGGTCAATAATCGGTGGTTTCACATCCTTTAACTGATTTTGTCGATCAATAATCGGTGGTTGTATATCCTCTAATTGATTTTGTCGATATATAATTCGTGGTTGTATATCCTTTAAAGGATTTTGTCGATAAAATTTCCCATGTGTATTGCAAATATATAGAATATATATATATATATATATATATATATATATATATATATATATATATACAGTGGAACCTTTGTAAGTCGAACTTCAAGGGAAGCGCCAAATTTTTGAGTTATAGAGTTTTTGACTTATGGAGGTTTTCGACTTATGCGGATTTCGTAAGGAAACATTCGACTTGTAGAGGTTTAGATTCTTTCTAACTTATTTTGAGCTAGAGAGGTAAAATAAATAAAAATTCAAGTTACAGAGGTAATAAACATGTTTATTTGCAACTTAAAAGTTATATTATGTACTACAATAAAAAATCAAAATAATTTCAAATGATCGAGTTGTAAACGTTGTAAAATCAAACATTGTTAATGTTCGAGACACAGAGGTCCAATTTTTTTTTTTTAAGTTATGGAGAGAAAATCTATATCAAAATGGCTTGTGGGGATTGACTCATTATTTCGACATATAGAGGGGTTGAAATTTCGAGTCTTGGAGGTTTTGGGGCTTGAAGGGAAGGGAACAAAAATTTGTTCGAGTTTTGGAGGTTTTCGACTTAAAGAGGTTCTACTGTATATATATATATATATATATATATATATATATATATAGGAAATGCAAATATATATATGTAGGAAAATTGCTTTATTACATATAATTGTTGTTTTGTAAGGAATTTTAATTTAATCAGGGCAAAACTTTGTGTATATTGAAGCGATCTAACCGATTTTCATTGAAAAATAATAAGTATCTTTTGAGCAGAGTTATTGTATACCAAAAATAAAACAGGCATTTTTACAAATAAATTCCGCCCCACAATTATGACGTTCACGGATCATAAACCGCGTCCTAATCACACAACGTCTCGTTTCTCTGGAACAATCACTCGGCATCGGAATTGAAAAAGACGTCGTTCACAGAGGCCAATGACCCCCCAATTAGATAACAAAAAAGCAACTTTTATTTTCTCCAAAGTTAATGTGTGAGAACACTATGAAACCGAATTCTTCAAATAAATAAGACAAAAGGACTTGGTGTTTGTTATTAATGCAGAAATTCTTTGTGGGATTCTTTCTTATCTGTACCAACAAAAAACGCACTTCTAATGGCTGATTCAATCGTTCTATCCAGTGAAGGTAAAAACGAATCATTTTGCTTTGAGAACGCTCATTGAGATATTTTTTTACTAATTGGCTTTCATTAGCTTCGTCAAACAATTAAAATTTCGCCTATTTATGCCTCTGCAGATTGCAGCGCTTTTGTTTGTTAAAAGCAGGATTGAGAAGTCATTCAAAAATTTTCGATTTCTGATCTTTTACCGTAGGGAAAATGGGGGCCTCATGGCCTAGTAATGAGCGTTCTGGAGCTCGATGCTGCAGGCCTCGGACTCAAGACCCGGCGGTGCCATGGATGCTTGTAGGGGTTCGAAATCCATTTTAAACCAAAGATCCATGTCTAATAGGAATGTGAGCGCTGGGCGTAGGGATGACAACCCTAACCTGTAAAACGAAAGCCTCTCCTGCCTCGGAATCTGCCAGTAGGCCTAGGCCTACCATGGGACCGTTGCGTCATTGAAGAAGAAGAAAAATAATAGTGTCCAATGAACAACTAGTAAAGTATTATAGAGCATATCTTCTTTCTATCCCACTTGGTAGACAGCAACATCTAGACCAGCGGTGGCCAACCCAAATGCATCCTAACTCAGCAGGTCGCATATAAAACTATATATCCCCCTATTAGATTTAGACCCCCTATAGACTTTTTTTGGAGCGAAAAATTGAAACATAAGGAGTTATAGTTTTTGGGTTTACCATTATTCTTACATGTATACATAGATAATATAATAATAATGATGATGCTAAATGCACATTGTAAAGAAATATATGACATTAAAAATGAAATATAAAAAAAAATTATAAATAAAAACGAAAATCATTAAAAAATATTTATTTTATTAGTGCGATATTTGTTTCTCCACTCATTCTCTTAGCTTTTGCAAATCGATCTCTATTTGGGTATTGTCACATCGTAATGGGTGTTGCGTCCAATATGTTTGAGCGTGTTTTTGTGTTGGGTCCATTTCATTTTCGAAATAAAATGATGTTGAGCCAATATATATATATACATATAAAAGTGTGTGTGTGCGTGCGTGCGTGCATGCGTGTGTGTGAGTAACATAATTATGAAACATATTTGAGTTGTTAGTTAAGATTTCCTAATTTTGAATATTTTCTATATTTTATACAAACAAATTACTGCCTGTGATTTAGAGCAGTTAATATCTAAAATTAAAAAAACAACTATTTGCATCCCAATAAATATGCCAAAAATAAATGTAAACATTGCGTTTACTTTTAAAAACTAGTTCATTTCTACCTTGAGCCCAGTTCCATTTTGGAAAACACACTTGAGTTCTTCTGTAAATGCATTTATTGTGAGTGTCTCCCGTGCACTGCAGGGAAGTAACCTTGAAGTGCGACCTCAGCCCCGGTCAAAGTGATAGCGTCTGCTCTTTTTATGATTCAGACATGAATAACATGAACACGCAAAGGGAACTATGGCACGCTTTATTTTCAAGTACATGGCTCATTTATGTTGTGTATGGGTTCATGTACTTTGGCTAGTTCAATTTTTAAGTGATTGAAAGGATATTTTCTAAACATAAAAAATTACTACTGTGTGCTTAGTAAGACCCATTTTCAATTTAAAATTCCCGAGGGCTTATGGAATTTCATTTTTTCTTTTTTTGGGTTGCTGGCACTGTCTTTGACATCTGTCAAAATAGTCATTGGTGTTGGAGTTACGCTTGGCTTTTGTGAGACGCCAAAACTGATTCCGGCGATTTTTGAAATGTCTGATTTAATTGAGCGTAAAACTAGCATTCGATTTTGTTTGCGGAAACGTATAGAATGTTGCAGAAGGCATTCAGTGAGCCTATATCGGAAAGAAATGCTTAGAGTGGTATAAACAATTCAAAGAAGGCAGAGAATGCGTTGAAGACGAAGAGCCTCTGGGTCGACCAGGTAATAATAGGTTGTGTATGGGTTCATGTATTTTGGCTATTTGAATTTTTAAGTGATTTAAAGGAAATTTCCGAAGGGTAAAAGAATTATAATGAATTCGATAATATAATTTTTTTTTTAAATAATTTTTAGCTAATATCGTGGCATTAATTTCTTTTTGTTCTAATGCAGCTGGTAAAGACTTGGACATATGTCTTATTACTTAAGACAAGCGCTGCACCAATGTTACTCACTTGGCACTACCCAGGTGCGTGTAGCTTGAAGATAAGCTACGGACGCGGAGTAACACTACCCCCGCAACGCTCTATGATCCTGTTAGACCGGGACCTACGGTTTAAAGTGGATTCTGAATCACTACAAATATCCATAGCACTAGAATCCAAAACCTGTGGCACCGAGCGAAATTAATGTAATATAGCGCATAAAATTTATTTGAAAAATTTATATAATTATATATAAATATTTATATATTTATATATATATATATATATATATATATATATATATATATATATATATATATAAGGAAATAAAATTTATCTATGGTAAATAATTTTTAAAGTTTGTATTTATTTATTTGTTTTTATGTTTTTAAATATGTTGAGGAAACGGGAGTTTCATTAACATGGTGCGTCTCTTACATAAATATCATCGTTTATCATTATAAGAGAAACTCCTCCCCTCTAAACATTTTTTTTGTTACAAAACAAGTGTAGATTATATCAAATAATATGTATTTCTTTAAAAAAGCGATTAAAATTTACAGCACATGCAAAACCGAAAAAATCTGCATCACTTTGTGATTCAGTCCACAAATACATAATAACGAAGGATAATTGTTGAAATTTGCATAACATGTGTTACGGCTGCTGCTATTTAATAATCTAGATTGAAAACACACATATGTCTGGAACTCGTTGCCTTATCTGTAAGAGGCCGGCAGGTGGCAAAATTCAACCTTACTTTTAATTCTTGAAAAAAAAAATAAACAACTGTGCACCTGCCTCTTTTATGTGAAGCCGTTGCACAATAGTAAGGCTTACTTTTTTTATATTTTCGCCCAAAATAAGATACATTAATTCAATTGAAAAATCCAAACTTTTTTTTTTTTTTTTTTTACTACTGTGTCCAAAAAGTAAGAACAATTTTGAATTATGGAATTATGGGGCTTATGGAATTTCTATTTTTTTTTTCATTCCTATTAGCTCACACTCTCCCTATATATATCATGTTCATATTTTCAGTCGTTCATAAAATATTCTTTTTTCATACACTCAAGTTCAAATACATTTTTTAACTTGTAGTGGAGGACACTGGATGTGAATACAGTTTTTTTTTCAAATATTCATTCATTCATTCAATTTAATTCATTAATTTTAGTTTTTTTTAGATTTAAATTGCATATATCTACCAATAGAGGGCGCCAGATAAACTTCAAAAAATAAATGAAAATTATTTATAAAAGACTTTCTGCAATAAAGTGAAAAAAAAAACAGGAACTGACTTAAAATTTTTTTAATATATATATTACTTGTTTCTTGTTTAGGTTGCTGGCCCTATCCTTGACATCTGCGTGAAATGAAATCCATATCGTTCCACAACCACCGTATTCACACCGTGCGAATTCTGGCCATTCCCTAAACTCAAAAGACCGACTCCGTTTTGAGTCGATTGAACGTGAATCTCCGCACGTTTTGAAGGCCATCGCTGCGATGACGTTTAGCATGCATTGAGGATTAGAAAAAAAGTTTGCATAAGTACATTGTGTCCGGAGTGCATTACTGTGAAGACGATGAAATAAATTTGGAAAAATAAATAAAGAGTTTTAAAAAGAAAAATAATTGGTCTTACTTTTTGGTATATATATATTTGCCCAAAATAAAATACATTAATTCAGTTAAAAAAATTCAAATATCTTTTCTTCTTTTTTACATAATTGATGAGCGAAATAAAAAACTTTGTAAATGCAAAATATCATTTAAGAATTATAATTTTAGATAAGATTACTAGGAAGATATCTTTTTTTTTAATTTTTTTATCCTATTAAACCTGCATAAATTTTAATTTTAAGCAGTAGATTTATGGTTCCTTTGTTTTAGAAATTAAAAGAAATTTATTTCTCTGCTGAAAAAGTTATTTTACTTATTGTTTTTTGGCTTCAAGTTATTTCAGTTAGTGACATTAGTAGTCCAAGACAGACTTAAAACCTTGAATCGTTTAGTTAATCTCATTATGTTTTATTACGGTAATATTAATAAATATTAAAATTTATCCTAAATGCTTTTTCATACGTCTTTGATAGAATTCTTAACTATATTTCAAAATTATTTTTACTTTTGTGTTCTATATTTATCGTATGGAAAATGTAATATTTAAATCTTGTTTGTTAATAACAAAAAACTATTCTTAAATTATGTATAATGCAACAATGCACAAGTTTTCTTATTTTATTAGCATTCACTTAACGTATTAGATAATTTTTTTTTTTTTATTTATAATTTAAACGTTCAATGAATGCCGTTATCTTTTTTGAAAATGTCTCTTCAAAATTTAAAAAAAAAAAAAAAAAAAAAAAAAAGGATATCAGAATAAGAATCAGAAAAGATATCAGAATGATTTTTAAAACAGGCTAAAAAGTAAAACATGCTTGATTTTTAAAATCTAGCCAAATTATACTAAATATTGAAAAAATATGGTAATTAAACTTCTTTGATAAGATTATTTATTAAAGAAATTAACTTAATTTTTTTTAAATTTATATGTGCAAAATTTTTTTATTTTTTTTTTTATATTATTATAATAATTTTTAAGTAAGGAATAAAAGGTAATATAAAAAATAAAGGTAATATAAAAAAAATAATATAAGGTAATATAAAATATAAAAGGTAATAAAAAAATAGTAATAAAATAAATAAATAGAAACAAAAAAGAATTGGAGGAAAAATTGTGGCTCAGAGGAGTAACTGCATGGTCATTCGGAAAGGAGGATATCGGAACGTTAATGAATACTATTCAGAACAGCACGAGGTCTTTTGCGGTTTTTTTGAAATCAAAAATGTCGTAATTATAGTTGCTTAGATAATTTAAAAAAACAGAATTATTAATATTGGGAATGGAGGTATAAAATTTTTGTGCAATTTTATAAACAAATTGTTTAAAACTTGGGAGGAAAGAGCATGTCTATATCCTCATTTTTGAAAAACACAGGGTGAATTTGCAATCATACGTAGGATTTTATTTGTATGACCTCGAAATTCGACGGACCAGTAGATCCCCAAACAGGACTCGCATATGCAAGTATTGGTTGCAAGTAAGCAAGATAAATGAGCTTTTTTGTTTTCCAAGGACATACTACAGTTCCAACAAATAAGTGGATACAGTACGCGAATGCATCTATTAATTTTATCCCTAAGATAGTCAATGTGAGAAACGTAATTCAATTTACGATCTAAGATTACACCCAAATTATTTAGCCTGCCCATCCCAATTAATAGGTTTATTATAAATTTGTTAAGAACCCTTTTTTTTATAAATGAGTCTTCAGCTATCATTCTAGATAGCTATCATACCATTCACAGAAACTGAGTGAAATTTTTGGTTTAAAGCATTTTGATTTATGCGCCCATAAATCCTTTTTATGGAAAACAATTAAACTCTAACAGTTGATTGGGTGACGGCACTATCCAAAATTTGAAATTGCAACACCCGTTTTTTATATATTATTGGAATGTGATCTTCATGATGAAGAACCATAAATAACGTTGGGACGGTACCTGTAGCACAAAAATCGCTGTCCCCTAAACAGACAAAAAATGAAAAGTGAATTAATTATAAATAGTACAGAAAAGCATCAGTAAGCAAAACATTTTTAATGTGTTTCATACATTTTCACATGAACTCTTTTACACAATGACACTTTGCATGCAGCAAATGGCTGATAGTACTGAAGCACGTAAATGGCAAGATGGATCTGTTGAACCTGACGTCTGATTAAATGAATGCATACACTTTAGATTTCAGGTATTCTTACAGTGAATTGCTCTATCTGACGTCTTGTGAATGCAAAATGTTTGCTTCCCAATTTGTGAGGTTTTTCTGGCAAACGTTTCTTAACACAACTGTTTAGTGACAGAATTATCTTCCTCCATTTCTGTTTCTGGCTGCCAAGATTCCCCGTTCTCATTACAATGGATTTCTGGCTGTGGAGATACCTGAAATCTAAAGTGTATGCATTCATTTGTTTTTTGGTGCTTTGAGGTATGCGCTAAAGAATCACATGAAAAGCGACATTTTAATTTCTAATAGTTACAGTTACAGTAGCATTTCGAAACTTTTAAATGTCAGCATCTACTTTTTTTCTATTGGTATGTGATCTCCATGGAACCACCATAAAAAATTATCTTCATATTATCTTTAAATCAAAAGTTCATTTTTCTCATCATTTCGACAGTTCATTTTTGAATATATAGGGATGCACACATAATGTAATTTTTGAATACGTTGGTCACTATAAAATAAATATTATATAGATTGTAAAAAATGTGGCTCTCACGGACCGGAAAAATATTCAAGGCGGGCCTCGGGTTAAATTTTAATTAAATTTTGTGCTGCTCTCAATAAATCCCGTTCGAATAATTCAAGCGAATTTCCACTGAAGCACTTTCTGTTTCAGAAGCATCCATAATTCAGCTCTTAAAATCTCCATTAACCTGGTAAGGTGGCGAACTGCAACCGTCATCGGGGTGTTTAAAAGGGATCACTTTCACTTCAATTAAAACAGGACCATTAACACGGTGACGGAATCGTTTTCCGTGAGCAGGATTCGTCAAACGGAATATTCAATAAGCCCATCTTCTGACCCATTATTCTGCGTCCGTTTATTTAAAGGTTCCGCTCCGTGCTTCGCTGGAGCAAGTGTTCAGACGTCGACTTTCGATGGAGCTGCTATTGAAGTCGTGAGTGGAAGGGTTTACTACCCGATTTCGAATCTTTTGGGACGGGTGGGCAGGTGGAATAGGAATGCTGCCCTACATGAAAA
>BPLR01002641.1:0-12279 GCA_021605095.1 Caerostris extrusa | reverse complement strand
ATACAGCTAATAAAACTACTTTAGCAGTTATTTATTATGAAAAAAAAAATATTTTTATGAAATTTAATTTAAAAATGAAATGAAACATTTTAAAAATCTATAAAATAGTATATTACATTTCTTATATGTAAAAAATAACGGAAATTCAAACAAAATTATGAATTTACTTTGAATCTAAAAGATACCATACACCATGAAATACATTACTCATTATGTTCCAAAATTAATAAACATTGATAAGAAGCTGAGTGAATGAAAAGTAGTAAATAAAGGGAGAGTGAAAACCGATTTTCTGAAAGTTTCATAAGTGTTACTGTTGTTAGCCACGTTCCCTCAGTTTACAGCTCTTCTTATCATATTGAAATTCTTAGTCTCCTTACCTTTGAAGGAAAGTAGCGGTTGCTATGATTGTTAACTTGGTGACATTAGGCTTCAAATGTAAAGAAATGATAATGCAAAATCGCCGATTGCGCACATGATTGACATAAATGCTCTCATGGGCAATTCTCTTGATTTTAAGATATTTTTACGAATTTCCCTAATTTCTCCAGACTGATAAAATTCCCTGACAAAAATCTTTTCACTGATATCCCAGTTCTGTGCACCTCCACCCCCAAATATTTTAAATTATAATAAAAGATTGTTAAAGAAAACATATTAATTAATAATTTTTTGTCAACGAAGAATAAAAGTTAATATGTTGAAGTTTTAAGTGTAATAGATGCTTGTTATTAATGGTGTTTTTGTACATAATTAAATCTTTTGAAAATTAAATATTCTTTCAGAGATACTAGAATATATATATATAAATTACAATAGAAATAAAGCAAACATATTTCATTTCTGACAATTTTAAAGCAAAAGAAATTTAATTTTAAAATTATTCCTTTCACCTGAAAGTAAAAAGAATCTTGCAGGATTTTTTAAAAATGTCATTACCTACAGGAAAAGTATTTGGCAACAATATAATTGATTAGAATAGTGAAAACAGGAGGTCATTATGGTAATAAAAATGATATTTGCTTTAAGGTTACTTTCTTATATTATTGTAAACAAAATCAAATAGTCATGAAAAAGATCATCATTTTATATAATGGGTTAGCAAGGATGAGATTTGTAGTTAATATTGCTAACTTTAACAGCCTATTATTTGACATTGGCTTAATATTTTAAAGTTTTTTGGTGGAAAGTTATATATCACGCTTTTAAAAAAATCATTATAAACTCTAAAAAAACATTCAAAACGTTTTTCAAAAATTAATTTTGTTGAGAATGAAACAGAAATTTTGCTTTCTCATCAAATCTGATCCATTTTTGAGTCAAACTGTCACTTATGATGAGAAATGCTCCAATATGAAAATAGTAAAAAATACAGCAAAGTGGTTGGACAAAAGATGAATCACTAAAGCATTAAAAAGGGCTGATGGTGAGTTTTGGTGGTCTAGTGGAAATGTGATCCATTACGATTCCATGAAACCTGACTCATCGATCACAGTAGAAATATATTGTAAACAACTGGATGAAATTATGCAAAATACTTAAAGAGAAACTGCCTAGATTGGTCAACAGATCGACTCCTATCTTATTGTGTCAATGCTAGACCACACACTGCACAAATAACTGTGGTAAAACTACAGGAATTGGGAGTTGGAACTTCATTATCCTCCTCCACTCACCAGATCTAGCCCCACTATTACCACTTCTTCTGCAACTTGGACAACTTTTAATATGAAAATAATTTAATTCCAAAATATTTGTAAAACTGGCATTCAAGGAATACATTGACTCTGTCTGCCTGGGTTTTTATACCACCGCCCTGAACAAATTTCATCTTAAATGGCAAAAGTGTATAGACAATATGGAAGTACATACTTTGATCAATAAAATAATTCCTTATATTTATAAGTAATCCATCAACTTTGTCTTTTTTCTACAAATTTCATTCTTAATGACCCAATAATATTTAATTTATTCATACAAATAACATAAAATATTTATCTATCCAACATATTATTGACATTATACAATTCGTTAACAACAGTTATAGAGCAAAAATACATCACTTGAAAAAATGCAAATAATTCAATTTCAGAGCTGTCCTTAAAACTATCCCGTATCATTGTTTGAGAATTTACTTCAAGATATGCTGGATTTATCCACTGCTCCAAAATCAATCTAAATCATATGAAATATATAAATAAAGAAATTTTCTTCATTGAAATATAAACCCAAATTCAATAAATAATTTACAAATTCAAAATTCCTCTCAGAGAGCATGATAATTGTATAAACAATCCCTTTCAATTTGAATAAATTTTCAAGAAACATAAAAAATACTAAATGATATAAAAACATTTTTTAAATATATTAATAATTCTTTAATTAAAAGTAACATTATTTAGCTAAAATTTGGCATAAATTTACCATTAATTAACCAACAATAAAAACATATTGGTTCATTTACTATTTACTCTGAATAATATAAATACAAATCAATATAAATTTAAGATTTGAAAGCTAATAAAAGAAAAATATCCCAAAGGCAAAAGATTTGTAACACTGAAGTTTTAACAAGTAAAGTAAATCATTTTTCTGTAATCAGTTACAAAATATTAAACTAAACTCTTTTACTTATTGAAAAATGACAAAAATTCTAACATATAGACAATATAACATTTATTAAATTTTAAAAATAAATTAATTGTTTGCAAATCATGGCAACATGCTTTGAATAAAACATTGATATACAATTTTTAATTACAAAGAAAAATAATACAATAATTTGATCCCATGAACATTTTGACGAACAAAACATAATATATACATGCACAAAATATAATATTTAGGACTTTTTTTTTTTTTTAAATGAAAAGGAAAAACACACTAGATTGAAGAACTCAATTAAGAAATAAGAAAATACTACAAAATTTTAATGGATAACATGTATTTGAATAATAATAAAAAAAACAAGGAAAAAACTTTTATTCGTAGAATAAAAAAGAATGAACACATTTATTTTTATCAATTAGACATATGACAACCCAATGCATTACAATTTTTCTTTTTAAATAAATTATTTTTTAAAGTTTGTTCAACTAAAACCACCCAGTATGAAATAATAGGCAAATTTTAAATAACTTCAGATAATAAGACTTAATATATGTAAGATAATGTTATGAAAATTTACAGTTTATAAAAACACATAAAAAGTCTAGATACAATTTTGTGATGCTATCAAACAGAACAGTAAAAAAATTCTTTGTGAAAATAACCCACAAAACAGACAAAAATACAGAGTTTTGTTTAGTTAGCTTAAATGTCATTTCTTATAAGACAGCAAACAACCAAGTTTTTTTTTTACTTCATTAAAAAATTAAGTTTTCTTAATTATATAAGTTTTGCTGATACTAAAGTTAAAAGATTGAATATTGCTCATGAAAAAGATAGCTCAAATGTGATTCTTGTAGGTAAGATAAAATACACATTTTTCCCAAATCAGCATTTTACCAAAGATGAATGTTCATATTTTAAAGTAGGGGAAAAAAAACACCCCATCAGATGTAAGAATGTAAACTATATTTTATCATATAAAGTCGCTCATAAAAACTTAATTTTTTTTTTTCTTTCAATGAATTAAAGTAAATATTTTTATTCCAAATCCACATTGTTCAAAAGTTAAATTTTTATTCTTTACAGTTGCAAAAAGAATGAAATAGATCAGCCAATAAAAGGGCTGAAAGAAAGTCACAATTTTAAAAAGCCCTAATATTCTTGATCCTGGTTCTTCAACTTTTATTTTGCTGATGAAAGTGGAAAGCATGAATGTACATATTAAAAAGAAACAATTACAATTGAAATGAGCCTTCTTTTTAGATTTTAATTAATGTCTTAAAAAATTTGAAAAGTTAAAATAATCTATAAATAGTTGATCACTCATCCTTGGATCATTACAAATTCTTTTGGTATGCTTTGCAACTCCCAACTTATTTTAGTTTTAAAGGAGATATGCATATAAACTTTTTCAGATTTTAACAGTCTAGATATATTTTTTTTTTTATACAAAAATATTAATTTCAAAAAAAAAATTTTTAATCTGCAATTAATTACTTTCAATTCACAAGAAATTTTATATTAGAAAGAAATCATCTTTACATACGGGGGAATAAATGGGAGGCTGGAATAATATAGTTTCAGGAGGACGAATAGCTTTTTTTAAAGGAGGGCCATAAAACCAACCACTAATTGATATTCTTGCTTTATAACTAATGATTTCTGATACCTGAAAAAATAAAACTGAAAAATTAGTATTTTTACATTATAAAACTAAAGAAAAATTAAACTAAGTCCTAATATTATAAAAGATAAATTAAGACAATTTACCAAATTAATGATTTCACCAAATGCTAATTTTTTTTAAAAAAATCACTATATTTTATAAAATGCATAAAAGTACAAAAAAAATTTGATTCTAAAATTTTGTTTGTCTAAACAAATTTCAGACATTGGGGGAAAAATATCCTACAACTCTAGAAAAGAAATAAATTGTAACAAAACTAGATTGGATGTTTGTATATTAAAAACAATATTACATTAGTAAATAATTAAATATTTTTTGTGACATAATATATGGGGTAATCCCCATATAACATGATCATTAACTTCCTGAAAATACATATTATAAATGGGGAAAAAAAAAAAAACCTTTACTATTATCCTATAATTAAGGGAAATATGTTTATTAAACCAATAATTAAATGAGAACTTCTTTTGGAAAATACTTTTTCTTTTTCAATTTATTTCATTATTTAATTTGGGAAAAAAAATGCTTTTAGCTCAGTGATTTTCAAGAATTTTGAACCTTTAACAGCAGTATTTTCATTTAGAAAACACTGTTGCTACTGTTAGGCTAAGTCTAAGTCAGGGATACACAGACTTGTGAAGATCATATATACTAACTGTAATTTGACTGTGGGCCATACAAAAATGCTAAAATTATCTATTTATTTCGTTTCTTTATACAGAGGTGCCAACCTGAAATGTGGATTTTCAGTACAGATGAAAAAAAAGAGGGAGAGGGAAAGCAATCACACAGCATTATCTTTTAATTTGAACGACCACCAATTTTTTTCAAAAATTTGCTAAAAATTCACATTTGCAACCATAGCTACAATTTATAATATTATCAAGCAAAGTAGTAATTTTTAAAAACAAATTCAGAAGGTGGAGAAAATTAATTTAGAGACTATTTAGGACATCAACACATGTGCTGTAGTTATTTATTAGAACTAAGGAAAAAAAAATATATTTTTTACATACAAAATGTTGTACAATATTTAGAAATGCTAAAATAAGCATTGAAGTACAAAAAACTTCATGAAAACTTATTAAAAAACGTATATATGAATACAGTAACCTTTCCATTAAACTTTTAGTTTAGACTTTCTTTTTGATCAAGTAAAAAACACAACAGGGACATTATATTTATTTGCACATATTATTGAATAAGGTTAAATGTTACTTGCTTAACTGTTTAAAAAAAAAAACCTGCATGATATTTTCTGTTTCTATAAAAGCTAGTATTATTTTTCTCGAAATTGATAGAAATTTTTGAATACATAATAAATATGGCTTTTTTAATTTTCCATAGTCCATAACTAAACCAAAATTTTCATTTTTCACAGGAACTACGGAGCATCTAGTATCTATCCTTGTAATATCTTAGAATCTATTTATATAAAATAAAAACAAAGACTTTTATACACAGTATTAACTTAATTGAATAATTATTTTAGTAATCAAATGGTTTTTATTTATAGCTTTTTATATTCCTGCCTAAAACTGTTTGTTTAAAAACATTTGTTTATCAAAATAGAAGTGCATTTTAATGTATTATCTAGAAAGAACTATTTTATTTACCAAAATGTTAAAATAGAACAGATTTTGCCAATAAATATAGTAGAAATAAAAAAAAATTACACAAACTGAGATACTACATCCATGGTACTAATTATTTGCAACATTTTTTATCTTCTATTTCATTATTAATAAGAAAGCGCCGAAAAAAAGTATTTTCTAGTGTTTAAAGGTTTATTTTTTATTTATTAAATTATATGTAGCTATATCTCATTAAAATTTGAAAATTTAATTTGAACTAAATATATATATTTGGTATTTCAAATAAAATTGATATATGATGAAATGGGCTACAGCCTGTACAATGTTGACTCAGATGCTTTTTTGTGCTTATATTTCATTTCATTGTATTGTTATTGTTCTTTGAATAAATTTTGTTGATTCTAGATGCTCTTTCAACCAAATTTGCTTTATCTTCAACTAATAATTCACTAAGATCTTGCATGTTTATATGGAAGATTAACAAATAGATAATTATGGATTATTAAAAATTTCTCTCTTGTAGATTTCACAAGTTTTACTACTTGCTTTGTTCTGTTTCGATTAGATTTACCTTTTGAGTCAACCTTTGTCATAAACTTTTCCAGCAAGTATTCATTGCTGATGGTCTTTTTTTTTTTATGAATGATGTTATGACAATAGAAAGCATTTCAATGAAAGAAAAGAAGGAAGCATTTCAAAATTAAAAAAGATTTCCATGAATGAGACTTCATAGGATTAATAGACAATTTATTTTAATGATTATCTAATACAATGAGTTTTAAATGTAACTATATCTGATTTAGAAGGATTTTTTCTAATTTATGAACTAGATAACAGTTAAATAAGTAGGTATATTATGTTATGGGTAAAAGTGGGGTTTGGGGGAGGGGTGGAGACCTGCCTTTATTCTCAAACCATATATATATACCAACCATGATTGTAATGATGAACTGTGTAATAGGAAATTTGTGTTATATTGGGCAGATCATAAAAAGCAGACATTGAAAGATATGCTAATTAAGATATTGATATATATAATACAGATATAATCATAAATAATTATTTAGGAAAAAAACTTTAAAAGTGGGCATGCAGCAAAATTTGATCATCTTTTTTCCACTTACTTGATGGAAAGATACTGGACTGACTTCAAAGAAAATCAAATTATTCCACTTAGGTATAAAAGAAGTAACAATGTTCGATGGCTCGCCATTGACTATAATCAATACAATGTAGTATATTAACCATTTTTAAATAGAATGATGTAGAGGGAAAAAAAAGAGTAAAAAATAATCAGAAGTGAAAAACTACCTGCATTGAATAAATCTAGCCTACCACCATATTTTCCTTCCCACTCTGGAACAAGATAATATACATAAGCAATTCTTCTTCCTTCTACTTCATCATTATGACACAGCAAATTATCTGTAATAAAGCAAGAATTTGTTTTTTAAATCTGCAATTTTCAAGAATATTAAGCAAATAAATAAAATGATTGAGATAAATTATGACTGAATTTCAGAAGTAAATTTAATATTTTACAAAGGGATAATTTCCAACTTTGGAAAAACTTTATTAATTCATCATCTTGTTCACTCCCAAATGATTTGGAGTGAAATTTTGCATTTGTTAATGTTTATGATGCATTTAAAGTACTAACAATACAACATACATTGAATAATTTAAGTGACACTTACGCTGCATATTTGGATATCCAAAAATATCTGTGTAACCTTTAATAAAATAACAGATAAAAAGTGTTGTAAAGTGTGAGCATTTGTCAGCAGTGAAAAAAAAAGTTTTCTAAATCAATGATACAATAATTACACAGGTCTTGGGTGAATTTTTTGTTAAATGCTTTACATGTTTTCTGGATTATTTGGCTCATAATCATTACAAAAATAACTAAGAGCTATGTGTATCACATTAGAATATTTTCTCCAAGCACATTTAAATTTTAGTAGCAACTGTTAAAATTATATTTCACAAAATCTTTAAGTTAAAAAATTTCAGAAAATGGTACAAAATGAAATAAATGGTATTTGTAGCTGCAAATGCATAAAAAGAAAATAAGTGCAGTTTTATTCATATTTAAAAAAACCAATCATCTAAAGCAATAGACAGATGCAAAATATTTAAAAAACTTGTATATATATAATATTTTAGCTCTTGAAAAATACAAAAATGAAACAAGCAATTTTTCTGGTTCTTAAATCAGAAAATTTATAAGAAAATTCAAGGGATAACAAATATTATTGAAAAATAAGCCTGGATAGGTTTAAAAAGATTTTCTGGGAAATTACAAAGAGTCAAATAATGAGACATTCTGAATTCTCTCCTCTTTTTTAAATACTATGAAAATATGTTAGTTAATAGAAGATTTTAAATATAGATTACAAATAGCAGTGCATATAAACCAAGAGAAATTGTGTTGAACTGTTATTTTATTTTGCCAAATATCCTATAATAATTAGCAGAAAATTAGATTAAAGAATTTGTTTTATAATTTTTTTATATAAAAATAACTTAAAATGAAAAACACAAATATATATACATACATACACACGCACATATATATGTGTGCATGTAAAAGTTTAACAATAATCAATACAAAGTTGTTTGTCTTAAGAAAAAAATGTCTTAAAAATAAGTGCAAAAAATTTACTTTTAAGTATATTAATAATGAAATAACATTACAATAATTTCTACTAAATGAAGAGATAATAATCTGATATTAGGATTTGTTTTTCAATTATAAAATACAAATGTTGTATATATTTAACCTGTATAGGTATAGCAGGAACATGAAATATCAACCTTGTCAGTTAAATGTATATTTGTAATCTGTTTTATCCATTTTAACAATTTTCCATAAAACAGGTCTCTGGAAAAGTCAAACACACACACACAAATTAATTAAATTAAATACTCATACTTCAATTAAATAAATTATATTTTATTTTGTATTAAAAATCAACAAAATTCCTTTTTTCTTTTACACCAAAGCGGAGTAAAAGTGAAATTATAACTAATAATGAAACTAACTTTGCTTGATAAGTATAGTTACAGTTATTTATTTAAAAATAAAGTTGTATTAATATTGAGGTATGAAAGAGTAGATAAAATTCAAAACAAAATAGTTAAAATTGAGCATAACCATAGTTACAACAGTCAAGCTGAGTACTTCATGCAGTTAGTAAAATAATATATTATACATCAGAATAATGAAAAGTACTTACCTCAGAAGTGAAATATTTTTTTCTTTACAAATAGATAAATCCTTAGACTAAAAAAAGTAGATATATAATAAATATTAGATAATAATAAATATTTTTTACAGAAACAAATATCAGTTTCAAAAGATATAATCACCTGTTTGAATTGATGAAAATGTCCACGTTTAACAATAACCTCTACTTCTTCAATCTCTTCTAGTAAACCACGAGTAAAATCTTTAGGCTGAAGAAAATTAGGTAATACACAACAGGTAAATGGATCACTGATTATTTGAGCTCCATTATCTAGAGAATACAATATAGGGAGTCAATTCCAAATTTAGCATAATATTGGAATTAGATGGTTTGGATCATAAATCATTAGCTAATTATTTCCTTATGGAATTGTTCTGCATCTTTAAAACATTTTACTTAGTCTAAAATATTTATACTAAAGCAAAAATCTAACTTTTTTTCAATCTATTGAGCTTTATAGGAAATGATTACTGAAAGTGAAAATAAACTTCTTATTTTTAATCATCCTGGAAGTAATAAACATTTTATCTGATAAATAATATCCAGTAGGGAAATTTTAAATCATCATTCTCCTTTTTTTTTTTTTTTGTAATAAATCATTATAAGAATCTTGATAAAAACACAAGCTTTTGAAAAGTAACTTTTACTAACTTTTTATAAAGAATATATAACGTATTGTGTACCTAATTAAAATTACTACTTGAAATAGTACATCAATATAAATATTTTAGCATGCACATCTAAAGTAAAAATTAATTACCAAATATTAATTCTTTCTTTTTACAAAATGATTCTGAAAATGCTTTCATAAAACCAGGCTGTAAATATGAATAATTAATAAGGGCTTTAGAAGTTTCATCATCCCTTTTTCTTCGTTTATTCATTAAATTTTCTCCTTTTATTTGATTTAAATTTATATGTTCCATACCTATGAAACAAAAGAAAAGGCAAAGATATTAAGAAAAAAATTAATAAGCTTATACATACACATACAAATGAGAGAACGATTTTAATATATACCAAGAACAAAGCAAAACACATATATTGCAAATTATAAAATACTCCAAAAAATGCAAATTATAAATATAAAAAAAATAAAATTTTGATAGTATATTTTATTTAATTAGCTACTTTTTCTTCAAAAATACACATTTCACCCACTTTATCGTATAATGAAAAATCACCTTTCATTTTCAAATGAGCTTCACTAAAACTGACTTACTCATTATTTTTAATGTCTTTGATTCATATACAGGGGCCTGATTGCCGAGTAATTAATGCTCTGTGCCACAGGTTTCGAGTTCAAGTCCTGGTGGTGCCATAGATGTTTGTAGTGGTTCGGAATCCTCTTTAAACCATAGGTCCCTGTATAATATGACTGTTGGGTGTAGGGCTGACAACCCTACCCTTAAAAGAAAACATCTCCTATCTCAAAATCTGTCAATAGGCAGACGATCTTGGCCTACCATGGGGCTGTTGTGCTAATGAAGAAGAAGATTCATATACAACTAATTAATAGTCGTTATTTCATTTAAGACATCAAATAACAAAATTCTGTTATCAACTATCAATAAGGAAAAATTTTGAACTTTTTTTCAGAAACGAACCATATAAGTTTCCAGCAATCTAATGTTAGACTTAAGTACAAGTCTAAAAAATAGATACATAATGGATCTCTTTAGAGAATTAAAAATTCGTTTATTAAAGTTATAAGTATCATAAATTATGTTATATGTTTTGATTTTGTAGCATTTAATAGATAAAAAATAATAATAAATATACAAATATTAAAAAAAAATTAAAAGAGGATAAACTTAAAAGCATCACATCATACTCTGAAAATATATATATATATCTAGTAATTTGTTTTTTAAATCTTAATCTTAATCATGAATTTTAATCATTAATCCCACTAAATAGAATTATCAAATAGTTACAAAATTAAAAATAGTAGAAGAAAGAGATTAAATTCATAAAAAAACATTATGGAAAATTTTCACATATAAACCAGTTGCATTTAGAAATATATATATCTTCTTTTTGAAGTTAAAATTTAAGATAAGGAATTTAATGGGATTTTTTTTTTTATATTAAGAAAAAACATGTTTGGGTACTCATATTTTTTATTTATTTATTCTTTCCACTTTTATGAAAAATTTGTTTAAATTCTTAAATCCTCTAACATTTAAATAAAATATCTGGAAAGAGAAAGGTTTTGAAGTTTTTATATTTTTGCACATTAACTGAATCATTTATAATTGATCATAACATTATAAAGATACTTTTTAATAATATTTACAAAATTGAAAATAATTATTTTAAAAGTAGAATTACAGTTAATTAATATAACATTTGTACTGTTAGGATTACTTTAGTGAAATATTATGCATATTAAATAAATCTTGAAAAAAGAATTTTTGAATAAAGAAATGTTACATAATGCAAGACTATAGAATTAAACACAGAAGTAGGAAATGTTAGAAATTTTATTAGAATTATGTATTTTTTTATTTATTTAATGAATTGAATAAAGCACTTTTGTAGAACATAATTTAACACCCTTATATTACTAGACAAATTTTAATATAATTTATGATTAAAAAAAACAATTTTTTTTTATTTCAAATGTATGCATCCATAAATAATAAATTTTTTAAACATTGTCCTATGATTAAAATATAAAAATAAAATTTGCTCTAAAATAATATAACTGAAAGAAGTATTGTAAATGTTTTATGCTCAAAGCAAATTTCTTTTAAATGACAAAAATAAGAAAGTTATAACAAAAAAAGCTATCTTATTTAAGGTGAAAAACCAAACAAGAAACATCTATTACAAATTAATTAACAGTATGAAAACTGTTAAAATATCTTTAATGAATTATAAGTTTAAATTTAAAAACTGAAAAAAATTCATAGTTTAATAATCTAAAATTGTGAAATAAATTAAAATTAAAAAAATAAATTTTGTGAAAAATATTAGATATAAAGAATGAGCATTGCATGTAAATCAAGTACACAATATGTTTTCTGGAAGGACGCCATGTTTCACTACATTATTAAAAAATATTCAATAAAAATATTTGATTTATTTTAACACTTTAACCATGTACCTTTATTAATAAAAATGCCAT
>BPLR01002640.1:0-185623 GCA_021605095.1 Caerostris extrusa | reverse complement strand
AGCCATTGCTTTTTGCCTTTTTTTATTAAAAATTAAAGTGTCACCTCAAAAATCTTTAACTAACAATTACTTAATCTTTAAAAACATAACATCTACTAAAGTTTGAAAGAATGAACCTCTCTGAATATTACAAAATCCGTACCGTGAGGCCACGGGTTTTATCTAGCTATGAGGCATGATTGACTTGCAAGCTCATTTTTACCGAATAAACATTTAAACTAAAAACATTTGTCTAATTTGTAAAACACAAAGAAACAGAAAGTCCTCAATCTCTGCTTCTCCTTAGGCCCTTTGTGTACTTTCTGGTGAAGTCAAATATTTAGTATAGAAACTAATGGGGACATGATTATAGTTTATTTTTAGTTTAAGATGTTTGGTCGTATAGGCTTTTCTCCATTGGGAGGCCGGACTTTCTCAGAATTTTTGACATTTCAATGACAAAGTAATAAGCGTGAAGGATGGTAAATTCTTAGATACTTCGAAATTAATTAACTTTACATTAGTCTTAACACTATCAAACAACAAGATTTGTTATGTCCGTTAAATAACAAAGATTTGTTAAGCCCATTTCCAATTAACTGCCTTCAAAACAAATGTTTCTGTAAAACTCAAACGTTTATAAGAATAAACATTAGGAGCAAATGGTGATCACAAAAACACCGGTCAGCACATTTATAATAGGCCAGCAGAAGAAATGCCTTCTGTTCACAGTGTTCTTTTCAACAAGATTGTGAACTCTTTTTTCACTAAAATCAAGTCACGTCAAATAATGTGATCACTCATAATGAATTCTTGTAATAAAGCATCTTTTTTAAGTTGAAATGCTGTAAGCTAATTATTTTCCTTAATTTTCATTTCTCAAATCAATTAACTTCTTCAGCTATGCAATAAATTGAAAATAAAATAACGATCATTCTTTAAGAGGTTAACTCCTTTTGTATCTTATTTATCTCTTAACTAAAATCCTTAAGCAATAATACATTCTATATAATTTATTTCAATTTATGTTTCTTTCTGGGATTTTTTGAAAACAAACATGATTTACAAACCTATTAATTTTTACTACTTATTTAAAGGATCTCTACGTTTGTTAAATGAAAGGCCTATATAAAATTTTCATATTTATTTACATTTCCAGTATAATCTTTTGTCCAGCAATTAGAAATAAAATATATATATTCATTTAAATACAACCGTATATGCTTAAAATTTTATCTGGGTCTCCTATATACTTTCCGTTGTAAGGATATATGCTTTCTCAACATTTGATCCAAGATACTCACCAATAAGGACAGCTGGTGGGAGAGGAATAAATGTTGATGCCCCCGTTATGGGAAGTATTACCTTCCAATCGGATGAATTCAAGGAAAACCTATCCATTATATTTATATATCATATATGAAAGTCTAGGAAAACTCACGATTTGTGTTCATCAGCATTGCACTGACTACTGGGAAATAAAACAGTTGCGTACGCACGCAATATAAATTTGCACTCTTTCTTAATAGTTTATTACAAATCAAACTTATGGAACTGCAGTAATTATATATTTCATCCTGATACATTTTTGTTTTGTTGTCCGATACATTTTTGAGTTATGTTTAATTGCACAGAACACAAATTCAGTTTCATTTCAAACATAAAAACAGTTTTTAACTTTTCTCCTTAAATAATTTCTGCACTCTTTTATTTGTCAAAAAATGCATTAGCAATGTATGTCGAAATAAATAGTGCTTCATAGAATCAATGTTCAAGTTATTATCTTAAAATTACAAAGGAGTGTGCATATTTATTTTTAGTTTGTTAATTTCCTCCTTTATAGTTTTACACAAAGCACAATTTATTGTATTGGCTTGTGATTATAATAACTTGGCATTGAACTGCAACAGACATTATGGAAAATAAAGGTTTTTTTTTTCTTAATTTTTTCGGCACTTATTTAATTACTTTTGATAAACTCTTCAGCGGTTCATCTATCTTTTATGTTCTGTATCCCAAAATATTTTATAACAAGAGAGAAAATCAATTTATAATAATAAATTTAAAAATATTTCTTTAGTTAACTATAATATATAGCTTTTAAATCTCTGATACCACGTTTTATAAAGTTTCCATCTAAACTGAAGAACAAAAAAGAGAAGCCGAAATGGTTGGTGAAGATCCTTTCGAAACCCAAATGACATTTAAGATATTCCGTTTAAGAAAATAATATATTCATGAGGTAAAAAAAATTTTAAAAATGGCGTAAAATAAGTTTAGCAATGTATGAGCCAATGAACAAAATTATGTCTGAAAATACACCTTGGAATCATCGATGAAATTTTTCAGATATAAAATAAGAGACTACTTAAGAGATAGAGCCAACAAATGGAAAACCGCGCGGTATTTTTCAACGGAAAATAAATAACGCTCTGAAAAATTATCTACACAAGAAAGAAACTATTTCAGTTATTCGATTCTTATTTCTTAGCTAATATAATAAAAGAATGAATTTTAATGTAAGGTATTTTTTTAAGATAATGTCTTAATGTACCTTTTCTATTAGACGCATCACAGAATGAAAAGTATTTATTAAGCAAATAGCATTTTAAAAAGAATGTAAAATAGTATTTCATAAGTTAAACATGTTACATAAGTTAAACATGTCACTCATATAATTTAGATATATTTGTAATTTGCCCTTGACAGCATAACTCCATAAGAAAATCTCAGTTACTGTACAAAAAAAAATTTTTTAATTGAAAGTTAATTTTAATCATTAACTTAAAGAAAGGAATTCTTCGTAGAAATAGCAATGATCTCTCACTGTCCCTTGCTATGTATAGACAATTTCTATAAATAGAGTTTGAATCTACAGTATCTGAAAAATGGTTATGATTGGATACACTATTTTTTTTTTTCACTGGCAATTTGCTTCCTAGTTCGAGTTTTCTGATCTTTCTCCCTACACGACGCGTAAACATTACAGTAGCAATATATTTAAGTAAGAAAATTGAGTTAAGTACATCAAATCTATCATGGTTACCCTGCAGTCTAATATTCTTCAAAATCTGTAGTATCAAGTGTGAATTACCTCAAGTCAAGTGCTTAACGTTAGAGAAAATAATAACAATCCTTTATTTTTTATTATTTACTTTTTTATCATTATTTATTTATTTATATATAGTTTTATTATTTATTTTTGTAAATTTGCGAACGTTATGTTTCTCTGATATGTAACTCGAATAGCCCACCTACGGACGATGTACTTCAAAGGGCTCCGTATTTCGTGTGTATGAGATAAAATTCCCACCTCAGCCAGCTTTGTCTATGAATGTTGGACACGCGTATGTGTTGTCTTCCTCGTTTCTGAAAGCAGGTATTGCAACGGAAGGCAGCAATGGACTCCCGTGCACTTTGTTGCTACTTGCCGGCTCCTATCAGGAGAATGTAAGAATTGTGGATTGTCTACAATATCAAACCAAAGTGAATTAGATATGCCCTAATAGATTTTTATTCATTAATAAAATTCGACATTTTTGAATAAGTTCTTGCATAAACAATAGATTTTGCTCTTCACTACAAAAAGCTTGAGTAATGTTTCTCATTTGTAATCATTCTAAGTACACAATAACAAAAGTTGAAAGAATTGAAGCACAGTACTAAACATTTTCCGTCTCAATATAGTTTGTATAGCAATCAAATGAGGTGAGTGACTAGAGCTTTGGCGCTCTGTACCATAAGTCTCGGGATCGAGTTCCGGTTGTGTTAGGGATGCTGTAATGGCTCGGAATCTACTTTAAACCGTTAGTCCAGTGCTAATAGGACAGTAAAGCGACAAACCAGGGTTAGAGTAAGGCTAACATAAAAAAAAAAAAATTCTCATGCTTCGAAAATCTGTTAGTTAGCGGAAGACCTTGCTCCACAGCATCTGTTGAACCAAATATGATGATGAACAATCACATGTAGTATATAGCAATATTAAAGGCAAAAAAAATTAGCTTTTATGCATATTTTTATGTTTGTGTAAATCATGTAAATATCACATTATTAAGAACGATAACTGATAATTAGTTTCAAACATTTTCCGTGCATTAACAGAAAATTTCCTATTGTTATCAATAAGTAAAAAGCTATTCAACTATAATTGTAGCATCAATTGTAGCAAATATTTGGCGAAAATTTAATAAACGATTATTAAGTTACGTATTTTCTTTTTATTTATTTATAATGCGTTTCAAAAAAATTTAATTTTAATTTTTAGGTAATAGATCATAATTTTTTGGTTAATATTGTCATTAAATATTTCGTAGAATAAAATAAATTGGTTTTTGTATTTATTTTAACTGATCGATTTAAAATAATTTTCAAACACATTCATTTAAACATGTATACAATTATTTACATATTTTAAAAATTCCACTCATATTTTATAAAACCGTGTGGCATATTTAATATAAAAATTATATTTATTTTCAATTAAAAATTATAAATATTAATCAAAATATGCAAAATATTCCAAATTTAAATAATTTGTAAGGACTTCTTATAAATGAAGAAATTGAAAGTTTATATTTAAAATATGTATATTCCTATTCTAATTTTAAAAAATTTCAGAATATATTAATTTTCTATTATAAAAATATATTTAACTTTAACGTTTCAATAAAATATATTAAAATATCCATTTATAAAATGTAAATTATTTGTAAAACGTGAATCTCCAAAATTGAGTTAAATGTATTCAGAAATAAAGGTTAAAAATACAGTTTATTTTAGATAGACGAAAGCATTTATTTTTAATATGGCTTCAAATCGAAAACATAATTTTCATCAAACAAAATTTCAAGTGAGCTGAATTTCTCGTTTAATGAGAAGCATACCAAACTGGAAAATTAAAAAAATGATAAAAGATCGAGACAAATTTGCCTTCTAATGAATTCACTTTTTCTTTCTTGACTATCATATTTTGTTTGATTTTACGAAAATTTAATTCGTTTTCCAGCTAAATTCTGCAGTTCAAAGTAAAAGAATTCGATAAAAATGTTCTATGCGATAGATAATTTCTTCGAAAGTTTCGGACAAAAATTAAGTTTACATATTTAGTTTCAATTAAATGTTCCTGACTGATCTTTCTTTTTATTCTGGAGAATTCTTTGAAATTCCTAGTTTCATAAAGACTGGAGATATTTGAAAAGATTTTCATACGAGAAAAAGTAAAAAGTGAATATATATTTATTATAATTCTAAATTACTTTTAGATGTAGATACTCATTTCCTACAAATCTTTAGAACATTTTATCTATTCATCAGATTAATCAACCAGATTTAAATGTTCCAAAATAAAATTTATGTATTTCATAATGAATTTTATAAAAGAAAAGTAATTTATAAAATAAAAGTCAATATACTTTTGTATTATGTAATGCCATTTCAGAACCAGATTATGTTTAGAAATGGTAAAAAGCAAAATCAGGATAGCAAAGATTCAATTTATACTTGGATTGATATTTGGTGGAGCAGTGAATGAAACCTCTGGGAGCTCCCAGAGGGTAATTACGCCCTACAACAGTGATTCTTAGATTATTTACTTTTATTTATTTCCTTCAATCCTTTTTCCATCAATAAATGGCCATAATAATTTTGATAGTTTAGTTCACAGGTTTTATATTGTTAATATATCACATGATTTTTTTTTTACCACGCACTATTGAGTACTTAAAAATTTATTTTATTCGATCATAGACAATTCCCACGAATACCATACGAATATAACACGAGGATTATAATAATAAGTAAGATTCCAAGAATTGCTAAACACATGATACAATCAAATTATGTTGCAATTCAGTATTGTTTGAATAAAGATATTTTTGCTAATTTTAAATTAACAAAAAAATATTTTTGTTATCATTATAATTTATGCAAATAATCCTTAAATTAATGAAAATAATATGAATCAATGACATAAAGAAAAGTCATAAAGTTTATGAGAAGAGATATACTAATATTTCAACAAATTATTTGAATGAAATTACTGTAAAACGTTTACTGCAAGTAAATTTCTAAGCAATAAAAAACGGGAACACTATTGAAAACAGAAAAGATTTAAATTTTTGAATTGAAATATCTCTCAATATTTATTGATGAAATTTATCTGCTATTTACAAAAATGAAGGTAAAGGTTAATTTAAAAGTTACTCAAATATTCAGTTTTTAATTCAAAAAAAAATTAAATGAAACAGTAAATAAATTCAATGCTATAGATTGTGTGTTAATTCATTTGTAATTTTTTTTATGTGTGTTGAACACATTAACATTAATTTAAAACTAATTTTAACATATCAGTTTCACACTATAATAAACCCTTATCGCTTTAAAAACGCTTCTCCCGATGTAGGTGGCGTCACAAATAATGCCTGATACCTAGAAGTTATTGGCCTTACATGATGAGTATCATGGACTAAGACTTTAAGGAACTAATTGTTGAGTTTTTAAGGCCTGTTGTTTTGATTAAGGTTTCGTGCTTTAAATTGACTGAAAGTGGCTTACTTTACTGATTATCATAGTAGCACTAAAACGCAAAGATAGCACGTGGAACCCTCGAAATAAATAAAACTTTGCAATATATTACAAAAATTAAAACCACAGCAATAATTAGTAATTTAAATCAATAATAAAATTAAAAGAAAATAATATACAAAATATAAAATATGAACCTTTAAAATTAAAACAAATAAAATACTTTAAAAAGCAGATTTTTGATAGACGAGCTAACAGAAATTTCACGGCTGCCAAATAGTCTGAAATTTCATGTTTTTCTTGAAATTTTTTTAAACTGTAGTGAGCTAGTAGTAGTGGCAAACAGTAGCCAGAGTCGAACAGTAGAGAGTTACGAATTCATTATATTGTACCAGCATTGTTATTTTAGGGATTATAGGAGCATAAATAAAAACATTTTGAAGTATAAAAATGTAATGTTCAGATTAAAAACTGCAATGTCTTGGAGATGTAGAAACATAGAAGAGTTGACATTTTCAGAAAATGAGGCAAAAAATTGTCAAGACGCTGTAACTAAATATGTTTCAAAGTTTAAGGGTTTTATTTTTTATCCTTAACTTTAATATCCTTTTAAAATGAATTTTAAAAAAAATTTTGGCGAGAGCTTCTTGGTTTATTTGTTGCTGTAAATTAAAGCATCCTTAAAAGTTTATTGATAGTCTTCAGAATATTGACAAGTTTAATATTCCATCCAGAAATGTTCATTTGGTTTCTGAACCAGCTAAATATTGGCATAAGCAACATTTATTTATTTTATGTTCGTTAATAAACTTTCTTCCTTCAACTGTCAAGATATTCTAGATTTGGACACTCTTGTTGATTTATTACAACACTGTCATTATGGATAACATAGCCAAAAAGAAATTAAGTTGTTATTTTATTGCATTTTACGTAATAAATTGAAAATGTTTTACTCAATGCTATGATTAAAATTCGTTAATTTTATGTAGTTTACTTTAGGCGGATGATGTTATGAAGAATTCGACATTAAAAGTTATCTTTCTTCTGATTTTTTATTTAATTTTAATTTATTCGTCAAATTAGCAGCATCGTTAGCAGGGAAAATTTACGAAATTTAGGGATAAGTTGGATTCGTAATTAATTGTTCACTCAAATATTTTTAACAAAATAATTTTAATACATTTAAATAATTGAAAGTTGAAATTCATTGATACATATTTCAAATACTGATAAGAGACTAATTATCTTATGAATTAAATTTTAATTTCTAAACAATTTCAATTTTAAAACTTTTTTTGTATCAAATTCTAGATATTCAATAATAAGACTACAAATTTCGTAGTTAAATCAAATTTATTGTTGAAAACATGTATAAAGCTCCAGTTAAATGAAATATTATATGGAGAAAATATATGTGTACATATATCAAACCATTCTTCGTGTGTGTACTTACAAAAAGAAAATGTTCTTCCTATAGAATCGGTTGCTACTTATTCATCCGTACATGCAAATAATTTAATAATTAATCAAATTAAAATTCATTGCATAACCCAGGTTTCCAAAAATTAAGAAAAATCAGAAAGATTGCTATTAAGCGGCCAAAAATAAGCAAATTTTCATAAAAATAACGCAGTAACATAGAAAGTAATGCTACATCAGAAAATGAAAAGCAAATTAGTGGAGCTATCGAAAACTGGTTTTATAAACACATGAAATTTTTGTCAGTAGAGACAAAATTAGGAAACATGTACGTAGTTAATTATTGAGGAAACATGTTTTAAATATAAGTGCTCAGCATCATTGATCTGAAGAAATACGATAAAAAACCGTTGAATGGATAGAGTCATTCCTATGCAGCTGGATTGTTGAATGTGAACCTTTCTGTAATTCATACACTGTGAAATGTATTTCTAAGAATAGAATCAATTACTAAATAAACAGCCGAGGAAGACCTAGAGCTATAACCACTATTTTCATCTAACAGCAAGAAGGCACAGAACTGTTACAAAAATCCATCTCAGATCTCTTGTAGCAAAGCTGGTATCCAAATCCACTGTGCACAGAGGCTTCACAAAGGAAGGTTCTGTGCAAGGCGAACAGTATTGTGTGTAACCTTCACGCAGCATCACCGAAATTAAAGGTTTAATTGGACACGCACACTTGTCAATTGGAGGGAAAGTCAATGGAGCTCTATACTCTTTATTAATAAGTACAAGTTTTGCTTGCAAAGGTGACTCTAGTTGGTTGCTGGTCAGATGGGAGCCAGGAACCTACTGTTATGCCAGCCATATACCATATCATTCAATCATAATTTTATTTCATGAATAACATTCAATAATATAGTATTATTATCAAATATGAATATGTAAATTTTTTTTTAGCTGATGCATAATCAAAATGGAGTTCGGTAGGATCAGTGTATGTGAGTTAACAGGTATCAATTTGAATGGCCATTCTGACCTACATATCGTCTAAATAGGCACGGTAACTTATCAGTTACATACAGATATATATACAGATATCATTCGTGATCAATTAATGGTTTTGCCATATTTCATGATATTTTCATACCAAGGAAAAGAAATTTCACGATCATAACTTTTCTAATTTTTGTAAGTCATACTATTTTCTATAGTAGCAGTTTTCTGTTAGCAAATCAGAAAAACTGCTACATTTTAATTATTCTTTTAATGCCAATTTCTTTGTAACTATCTTTTTCAGAAATGCTATTAATAATTTAAAACCATGTCGTAACCCTAATTAAATTCCGAGAAATGTCTGAAATTCTTTTTCTCAAATTATACAATTATTTAACTATGCGCTTACTAAAGATTAATAGATACAAGAAATGTTATTTTGTTTTATAACTCTGATCAGTTCTGAAATATAATAAAACGTTACAAAAGTTCATATAAATGATAATTTATTTTTTATTCATTTTGGTGGCAAAATAAGTTTATTGATAGAATATAAATTCAAAATATTTAGAAAAATTAAATTTACATTTATTTACAGCTAAAAAATGGACCATTTCTTTTGAAAATCCTGAGATTATAGTAGATCCCTTTACTTCGACAGCAAATTGTCAACAGTAAAGATTATTGCCAAAACTCGGTGAGCTATCATCGTATATGTTAAACTACAAAACCCTAAAACCAATTCTAAATGAGTGCAGTATATACCAAAGTGCAATATAAAGGTAATTTTCCTCTCTAACGCAAGTAAACAAAGTGACCAGCCATCGCGCCTCTCGTGACAATGGCCAGTCCATTTGTAAAAAGACATGTGAGGTATATGATCAAGTGTGAATCATGTTTGCCTCTAACTGGCAAACCCGATGCGCGCGCTTTATAACATTATTATTATTTGGCTTACAAATGAACAAGAGCACATTGCATGTGCACCGACAGAATTTTGGATTCTTTTGGTTCTTCTTATATTTCTATTTTTTAAAAATTCGAATTCGAAGAATCAAGAGTCACAGAAATCATCTGAAAGGCTGATTTTATGAAAAATCTGACGAAAGTTTCTCTGAATATCAAAAGAGTCGGCGAAACCACCAAATATCACGCCATGTGATATTTTTTTTCTGTCAGGATGCATATGGGTAAGGGTAATATAGGCTATGGGTAATCTACTCCGTTGTTTTTTGTAAAAGATTTGAAGACAAGGATCACAGTTTAATTCGAAAATATGCATTTAGATATGTTAAAGTATTCTTCAAGAGGAATTAAAATTTCCCTTGAATATTTTGCAAACAGTTTCCAATTTGAATCTTCCTGACTGAAGTTGTTATCTATGCTATTAAAATCTGTCCGCATATTTTGGTATAATATTCTTCTCAAAATTGGAGTGAACTGGAAATCGTAAACCACGCCAAAAGATTCGTAATCCTAAAGATCCCAGAAAAAAAAAAAAAACGCTCGTCATTAAGTTTTCCCAAGTTTTTAAATATTAATTAAAATCTAAAAAATGCTGTTTAATTTAATCTAAAAATAATCTAACTAATCTAAAAATGGTTAAGTCAAAAAAGGGTGCCTTAGGATTTTAATTTCATTTCAATCAATTTCACCTAAAATCAACCTAAAATAGAAGAACCGAAATCGAAAAATTATACTTTTTAAACATGCGGCATTGGGTCTATGCATTTGTTTATGTTTAATACCATTTTAAAGTACGAATAATCAGGTTTCAATTTTGATTTGGAATAATATAATTAATTTTTACTCATTGAAAAAAAACTTCACGAGAGGCACTTTTAATTATTTTAAAAACAAGGAATTATTTTGAGACTTTAAAAGACAGTAGCAGTAAAATTTGCTTATGAATAATTATCAAACCTTTAGCATTTTAAAAGACCATTCATTACCTTTTGTAATTATGTCAGTTCCAAAAGCAACTGCATTTTAACATAAAAATCCCCTATATATAAAAACTTATTTTCTGGTATGGTAAACAAATTCTTTTACCTTTCAATTCCTTAAAATATTTGACTCAAAATCATGTCATATACAAACTCAATAATATTTTATTGTTTGTTCATCATAAATTAGATTGTTATTTCATTTTTTTCTTGTCTCCTAAGCATATGAATTCACTGTTGTAATGAAATATTTAAGCATCACAAACGAGTATTACTTTTGCTAGTATAATTGTTTTACATATTGGGTAATTTTGGCTAGACAAAATCCTTAAAAATTAATTTATTTAAAAAAGGAATTGCAACACTTCGAATTGTCAAGTATTTTAATAAAATTTAATTCGAATGAAAATGTTAGCAAATCTTGATTAAATTTGTTTTTACAAATGAAGCTGTAAAACATTTTTGCTTACAAATGAAACTGCTTGTGTTGCTGATAACTATACAAGCAATATAATTTTGATTTCTCATTTTTTGCAGATTTCAATGAGAATAAAAGTTGTGCCTTTCTTTAAATATCTGAATTTTAAAGAATGGGCAAAATCAAAAAATGTTTAAACAAAATTAAAAAGGATGTAAATCTAGATATCGTTCAAACTAATATAAGAATGGAATATTCGAAACGAAAATACATAAAGGCATTAGATCTTATATAATAATACCAAACCCCTATTACCCCAATTCAATTTTTTTTTCTATAAACATTTTGTTTTGTAATAAAAATTCGCTGTTTAGAATACTTTTCATCATGTTTGATTTCTTAAATATAAAGTCTTAAATCAAAAAAATATCAATATATGAGCTTTATAAGATGGATAGATGAAAAGAAAAGATAGATAGGTTAATAAATTTAATATTTTTAAAAACCTCTATTTCCACATTTTTTAATGTCAATCTTTTAATAATCTGAAAATCTTTATCTTAATCTGAAATTATTTATGTGTTTCTTCTCCATTTTTGGATTAATTTCTTCATAAACGGTTATGAATTTTGTTATCTGATTATGACCATATGTTTAATTTTTTTATATACTTCGCAATATTATTTCAGAAAATACAGATTATACCTTGTTATTATTTCTAATCGCTTTACATTTCTTTTTTTTTTCTATTATCATTATTTATGCTCCATTTAAACACTTTCATCATACTTGTATTTATTTTAATTCAATAAGTCAATGCATGCGAAATACTTTTACTGTCCCATTTGTTTTAACATCGTGCGTCTTTTTTTAAGATCTATAATTCAATGAATGATGTAGATAATTCCAAATACTTCAGAAATAAAGAATTTTGTATTATTATTGATATTTCTCATCATCTAAAATTATTTCTTTTATCGTCATAACCACGTGAATTTATAAATTTAATGAAATTTTCATTCATCGTGCATTTAAATTTATTATTCGGCTCTAATTTTAGAATATTGGGGTAAACATTTCTCTTAATGGAATTTACTTTTAAAAACTTATTTTAAAACTGATGTATATATATTTTTGAAATAAATTTTACCTTGAATATTTTCAAATCCTAAAGTAGCAAAACAATTTAAAGGAACTTAACTGATAAGGTTAATGAATGAAAAATAAAAGGAGAAGTATTTTTATCACTCAAGAAATTGAAAAAAATTGTTTTATGGAAGTAAACAAATCATTTTCTTAACAAGATTTCATTTTTAAACGTGTATGTGCCTCACATAAAAGAGATAAACATTTCTGATGATAAGCAATAAAAATGATGCTATACTAATGGCTGAGACTTAATTATTTAATGTGCTTTATACTTACTATGGAAAAGGTTACAGAAAATTATAATACTTTATGTAGTTTAACGAAAGGCCTTTAATTGTTAAACTAAAAAGTTTTAAATAAACATATTTATATTTATAGTGATACGCCATTACTCCAATAAGAAAATTCAAAATTCTACAAAAATTTGAAATGAGAAGTACTTTTTATTGTAACTTCTAAATTTTTTCTGCAAGGGAAAATATCATTTAATATTTAATTCTGTTTAATAATAATAAACACTACATCATGCTTTCAATTCGAAATCTTTTTAATTTATAACTCAAAAAAGATTTTTATACACAATAGCTGTAAAAAGTTTAATTTCGTACAGATAATTAAATCAGTACAATTAAATATACAACTGGGGATAACAATTGTTAAATATTTAGGAAATTCAAGTTAAACTCAATTTTATGGTTGCGATATTTACAGTTGTATACTCAAAGGAACACTTTTATTTACTATCTTGAACTGTAAAAGTATACCTTGGATAAGATCCAAGCCCTAATGCCCGTCTTGTTTATTCGGCAAATGCAAGCGAGAACAAATTACTCTCCCTTATGCTCAAGTATTTGTGTTTTCGAAACCTTGAAAACCAACGATAAAGAATGCTTTTTCTATTCAATCTTTAAATATAAGAAGGATATAAACTCTATCAGCAGAAATATGCCATTATATCATTGCAACCGATCAGTCTGATTTTACAAACTTTTGTTGATCGATTATTCGATCAACAAAAGTCTGTAAAATTCACTAAGTATTGCTTTTGTGGTTTTAAATGACTCTGTAATAAATTATGTTTTTGTTATCTTTTTGGTTTTCTTCCTTCGTAAATTACTTTCTTTCTTGAGTCTTAATTAGAGACCTTGACGTTTTCTTCATTTCTTGCAGGAATGATTGATTTCAAATATTGATTAATTGCAAATACGGTATTGACTTTACGTTCAAGAAAATAGCTTGCATAAAAAAAAAAAACATTTTGGGAGTTAATTAATTTTATAACGAAACAAAAAAAAATCTGTATCAAAATGAGTAAATAAATGAATAATTTAACACACATTTAGCTGTGAAATGCAGGGAAAAAATAAGAGATTTTTGTTGCTAATAGGTTATCAAGAAAATTTATTTGGGGTGTTATAAAATACTTTGATTATTAATTTTTTTAATTAATTATTTAATTAGTTAATTTTTAAAATCAGAAGATACAACTTATATATCCATCCAAAGTCAATATTTTCTTTAATAAGAGAGTTATATTAGCATCCTTTAACAATGTCTATCACTCATTGCTTATATTTCGGCAAATAAAAATTCCCCCCCATGAAAGCAAACTTTTAAGAGACATATTACATCCTGTTTCTTCGTAATAAATATTTACCGAGGGATTTTTTTCAATTTCCGTTTTTCCTCCCTCATCTCTTTGATTTGCGAGATTTCTTACATAAAGTTTTAAAGAATTTTTTTTTTTTTTTTTTCATTTTTGAAAGTTTCATCACAAGAAAGATGAGTCAAAGTAAAATTTCGGACAATTTTTTAATCATTTTATTAAGTTCTCTATCAGTCATAATTTTCTTTACAACAGTCTAATATATGTTTTGAAAATATTATTGAAAATTCTAGTTTTGAGTTCAGATTCGGGATTTCATTATTCTCTGAGTAAAGATTGTTGAATGTTAAAAATCCCGTGATTCTTTTAACTTGGTTATTTTTAACACTGTATAGCTTGGCTCTTGGTGTAAATTTTTATATATCAACCTAAAAGAGTAGTATTATAATTTTCTTAAAAATTCAAATATCGTAGCCTAATTCCAGATTTCTAGTTAAATGTATAGAAACACTCAGGATAAATTATTCACAGCCTTGTAAAATTGTCCCACTCGAATTTAAATGCTTGAATTGTAAATGCTATTTGAGTTTGTGCCCCACAAATGCGACATAATGGTTAAACTACTAAACTATTATAAAGTTATAATGTTATAATGTATAGTTGCATTCGAAAAACTTTACATATAATTAATATTCATATTTTTACCACGATTTTGAAAAACTTATCACGCTTTCAATGTGTTGACGTGTTGACCTGAATATAAGACATTGTTTATAGTATTGCTTTGTGACAATTGTATTTGTGATAATTAGGGTCAATTATTTTATAGTCGTGAATATCATACAATTTAACACAGTACACATATAATAATCATCATTATTATTATTACCATATTTCAGATAGAAAAATTAACATTGTTTCTTTTGTAGTATTTTAAAAGAACTTTCACTGTCATTCTTTTCCAAGACTCGTTCTGAATATAAAATTTTCTGAAAGTTAATATATTGCAAAGCACTAAAATAAATTTGTTAGAGTGAATTTTTAGCCATTTCATATGCAGCATCTGAAAACTATAAAATATTTCAACCTTAATGGTTCTGAAATTTTTAATATAAATTAAAATTAGGCTCTCATTAAGGAAAATAATACTATTTTCAAATAAAACTAATTATCGATTTTTTAAAAAAATCATACCATAATCGAAAGATACCAAGCATAACAATTAATAAAACTATATTAAAACATTTTTATAAAACCTTAGCTTATAATGAAAATTGAATAAATAAGGGGAAAATATATCAGATAATATGTCAATAGATATTTAGATAAATAAGCTCACTATCAAAGCGTTAAGCGTCACACTATTAAAAAGGCATTCGAAACGCTCTTGAAAAACGCAGCTGTGGAAAGATTTCAGATTGATGAAGATTCATGGTGATATATTTTCAGCCAAATAGAACACAGATGACAGAAAAGTTTTTAAAAACAACATTTATTGCAGAAAAAAGAGAGCTTTAAATCTAATGCCTGTATTTAAAGAAATATTTTGAACCTGTAACCACATATTTTCCCTCTAAAACCAATAAAAACCCAGTTTAAAAACCATCTAATTTTTCATTAATATTTCAAAAATATATTTCTCACTTAAATTCATAAAAAAAATAATTTTCCTACAATCACTAATCTTTCTGGTTCAAAAACTAATGCAAACATATTTTCAACGATTTGTCAATCTTCAAAAGAGCCAGATGGTGTTTTTTTCTTTTTCTTCCTTCTCTTTTACGATTGACGTGATGATAGCTACTTTCACATAATTTCCGCAAAATTTTCTATGGCCGTCATTAACCTTTGATCATACTGTTACTGGACGGATTCAAAAATTCATTCGCAAGCTGAAAACACTTCGTATGAATTATAAAGCAAACATTATATTAAGTGTTACAAGAGTCGATGCAATTTTCGGATCTAGTAGTTTTACTATTTTCGATGGAATACTTTTACATTGTTAACATGTAGGAAATGTGTACTCGTGTAACATGTAGGAAATGTATATATATATATATATATATATATATGGGGCCTGATGACCAAGTGACTGCCGCTCGGTGCCCCAGGTTGTAGGTTGACCCCAGGTTGAGTCCAGCTAGGGATGTTTGTAGTGGCCCGGAATCCACTTTAAATCGTAGGCCTCGGTCTAACATGACTGTAGAGCGTTAGGCGTAGGGCTAACGCTCTACAGTCCTACCCAATAAAAAAAGACTCTTCTGTCTCGAAATCTGCCAGTAGGCAGATGGCCTTGGCCCACCAAAGGGCTGTTGCGCCAATGAAGAAGATATGTATGTGTTTATATGTTTATCGCAATGGAATTGTCAGCAATTTAGCAAGACTCTCTTGACAAGTCATCCATCGAGAGGCAATAAAGTAAACATTTTAAAATATCGCCTTATTTTTTTATCATTGTCTCATAGTTGTCAAAATTGGTTTGGTGTGTCTCTTTACAACACAAGTTCACAAGAGTAGAAAACGTTTCCTAACTTAACTTTCTTTTCGTGATTTTTAATCATCCAACATTCATAACTATTACTTTTAAATATATGCTTAGTTACCAAATTTCCAGAAAATTCATAAATATTTTTCATATTTTTCTGTTAAATAACTGTAATCACTAGTTTATTATCACTATATTGGGACCTTCAGGTATTCATGAATTTTATTTTCAAGCAAAATGTTTGCATTATGAGGCGAAAAGAATAGCATTTTATTACGATTATTTTGAATCAATCTATAAATTATACCTTCTTATTAAATAACCTTAATTATTAATTAACCTTAATTGTGACATTAGAAAGTAGAATTGTTTGGTTAGAGTTTACCAAATTTTCTTCAATACAACATGCAAATTTCAGGCATCTACTGCAGAAAATCTTCCAGTAGGATATAACTCAACATGCTGTTGTCACAGACAATAAATTTGACCTACCAAAATTTTGATGACCGATATAAAGTGATCAGAAAGTTTAGGGAGTAGACAATGTAAAATATTTATTAATTCAATTCCAATTTGTAAATTAAAACACTTTTAATACAAGTTTATAATAAAAAGAATTAAAAGCTTGAATAAAGATAATTGAAGATATTCTATATTTATTACATACTCATAAATTGCATAAAACTTTTTGTCATAATCTTTTTTCATTTTTATGACAAGATAATTGTTTGTTTTGAATCAGTAACTATCAGATGTTTCCGTTATGAGTATAAATGTGATCGAAATAATTTTCTGCCTTGAATTATGTTTGACGTTTTATTATAAGAATGAAATTAAGAATAACACCATCATTTCTAAAACTTATTTAGCTTAGCTTAAACTCAGTTCATCTCAATTTTATATTTGTCTGTGTGGGTTTTTTATGTGTTCGTTCTTTCCGGAAGACATTTGGGATTTCTTCTTACTAAACATCACGTTTCTCAGATATATAAAAATAAAACAACTTTCCAGCAGCAAAAACATCTAAGTAAGTGTGCAAACATCGTAAAGCAATTTCAGGCATCAAAAACAGCATGTTTTATTGTATCTCGAGCCCGAGTTCACGTATTGAAATTCAAAAAGTGTCATGAATAAATTCCTTAGCTTGAAAAGCTATATTTAGAGTGATACCTAAATTTAAATATAATTATTTATTGAATAATAAAAAATAAAATTATTACCATCTCGCTCATGGCCTTAGTAGTTAATCAATCGTATCTGTGGATAACTAAATTGCCACTGGGGGAGCTCATTACAAATAATGATTTGAGGAACAAATAGAACTGGTTGCGATTGGGACAGAAAAAATCCTGCAGTTTGGTGAGATTTTTCCGATTTTTCTTCCATATACCACGTAAATGCAAAGCTGTTCCTCAATTCTGTTGGTTATCCTCATTAATGATACTTTTAAAAGGCAGAACTTTGACATGCAAAAGTAATATTACCATAATAAATTTGGTAACATATAGTAATATTCATAGGTAAGCGTAAAAGGGATAAAGCAAGAGCCCCTATATTGACAAAAAAATTGTATTGCTATAAAATTCAAAGTTTTCGAATTTATTCTGTATTATTTTAATAAGAAAGTTAAGAAATGTACCTTGTCTAGATTATTTTATAAAATATTTTTTATAAAATAATAAAATGCTAATGCTTTACTTACTGAAAGAAAGACTAAATAATTTAAATTTATTTTTAATAAAATGTAAAACGTAAGAAACATTAGACTGAAGTGAAAAGAAATTTAATATAGTTGTGATAAAATTCTTAAAACATTTCTAATTTTACATATTTTAAGAAAAATATAGTGAAACATTTTAATGATTTAGAAAACATATTCACATCCAATCGCACATGTATCACATTATTATTGCATAAAACTCAAATTTAAAGTCAATTTTGGGATTGGATTTTGGGGAAAAAAATTTTGACGCTGAAGATAAGTTTTGGCAAAGATGAGTTTTTTATGCAAATATTTTGTGAGATGGAATTCTAAGAAAATGAAATATTCGCAAAATGAAACTCTTCATTTTTAGCATTTTAAATCAAATGGCATTTATCAATTTTTATGAAAAAAATGAAACAAATGAAGATAAAATCATTCGATACAATATTCAGTAGCTATTCTAAGTCTGTTTAATGAAATATAATTTATGAAATAAATCAACATAAGTGCCAACAGAATTATATTGTTATTAGAAGAGGCCTTAAGTAATCTAGATCTAAGAATCTATTGATTATTTAAGAAATATTCATCGTAGAACCCAGAAGCTTGGAAGAAAGGTGTCGGAGTATAGAATAAAAGGGAAATGAATAGTTTTGTTTTGGCATCCTAAAACATAGAAAATAATTCAATTTGTAAAAATACCTGGTCATACACCTAATATATCTGGTAAATAGTTTTGAATATGAACTCCCCTCATCAAACGGAAAATGTACAAAGAATAATCTGTCCATATAAAAGCTTAATTTTATACCAGACTGAATTGTATTAAAAGTTACCATTTGGATGGCAACATTAATTCATTCGCTTCAATTACGATTTCTCAGCGAATACAACCTTTTTGATAGGAAAAACAAACAATAGGAAAGAACTTCTAAATCCAGAGTATCTGTAAGGAGATCAACTAAATCATTTGGATAAATATATTGGGAAGAAGTGAGCTAAGAACTTTTATTATATTTTAGCATTTGGTGACAAAATAATTATATTAATTTATGTATCTTAGAAATCACCTTTATCGATTACCCTGCATTTATAAAAGTAGAAGAATCTGAAATAAGGAAATATGCATAAATAAGTAATTTATCAAAAGGAATAGACCAAAGGGTAGATATATATTTTAATAAATCAACTTTTACATCATTAATGTTTGTAAAGAATAAAATTGCAATTAAACAGAATAGAAAATTGTGTCGTTAAATAATTCAATACCAATATAAAAAAGCCATAAATAATTTTGGATAAAAGCTTATAATGAAAATATATATATTACATCCGAAAATGAAATATCATCAGAAAGAAGCAGTTTTCAAAAATGATTTAGAAAAATACAATTTAAACATTCAAATAAAATCTTGTTTGACTAAAACTATTTTAACTATAGAGCAAATTTTGTTGTTAAGTATACACTGATTTCCAAGAATAAGGACAAATCAGAAAATTGCAATTGCACACCCAAAAGTAAGTTAAAACTTACTATACTTACATAAAAGTATTGTTGCATCAGAATATAATACACACTTCCTTGATCACGTAAACGGCAATAGTCTTTAAAAGCGTCTGGAAAATATCGTTTGTAGTTCTGCAAGTAGAAATTGGGTGGAGAAATGTCCAACTCCAATTCATGTAGTTTGGTCACAGTTATTTGTGCGGTGTGTTGTCTAGCGTTATTTTGAAATAAAATAGGAGTCGATTTGTTGACCAATCGAGACTGTTTTTCTTTATTTTTTTTTGCATTATTTAGTTGATTGCAGTTGCAGTTGATGCTCCGTCCTACTTGTCGAAAACGTTTGACCACACAGAACTCGGTTGAGAAGAATTATCTTTATAAGGAGATTATTGTGCATATAGGTTGGCCTTCACTTTATAGGGATTTTCAGCTGATTTATCATGTTTCGACTGCTCTAAGAACACGTTTTGCTGCATGTACCCCCCTCCCCTTCTCTGCGTAGTTTCAAGGATTTTAAACTGTCGTGACAAGATAAGAAGCTTTTATAAACACCATCATTTTTGAGCATGGAACATCGCTGTTGTGCCTGAAAAGTTATTCGAGATCATCACATTTCATTGTGAAGGTTATTATACTCTGTACTCAGAAAATAGGGTTTTGGGTATGCTTCCATTTTGTGCATTTTCAAGACAGAAGATAAAACTATAGTTTTTCATTTGTGCCTCATTTGTAAAACTTAATAATTTTGCCAATTTCATTAAATTTAACAATTAGAATGTTTATGTTTTTTTCTTAATTTTTGGAAACAAGTGTATAATACTCTGCATGCTATGGAACGTGACCCATGAAGTTATAAAGCTTTTTAAAAGTAAAGAAGGGAAATTAAAACACGTTCTTAAGGCTATCATTAGCGAATCGGCTAAAACAATCTGTACTAATATTTACAATCAAGAAATATAATGACGTATATATCAAAGTATCTATATTTATAATTACTAATTTAAAAGGGGAAAACTTTATCTCTGACACAAGACGTCACGATATTATCCATCAATCCGTTCAACTTACAAAGTACACAAATGAAATTATCTTTTTGTTTCCTGAAGCACAAATAAATGCATGAACAAATGCCAACAATGCCATATTCAAACAATGCTGACAGGCATTGTTGATAACAATACCTCACATAGAGCTTCAGACAATACAGAAAAATTGAGTGTTAAGAACTATTATTCTATCCCAAGTACAAAGAAATTCAAAATAAATGCCAAAAGATTATATCTCGTCGTTCTCTTTTTTTATAAGTATTCTAAATTAAAAAAAAATTTCACGTTATAATGCAAAGGAAAACATTAATTGTTTAAAATTATAAATCGTGAAATACATTAAATTTGTATTATCCGAGTATCAAAAAATATGTTTCTCATAATTGATTCATTCAAATCTGTTAATTCATTCAAATCTGTTATTCTTTAATGTAAGAAAACAACAGCATTTTTGTTCTATCCAAATAAAAGGAATATTGATATGAATTCTGCAGCTATTTAACGAAAAAGTTATGAAACTAATTCAATAATTTTATACTTAAACTATATTACTTATAATTATCTATTTAATATTCTGAAATTAAGCGAAATATTGGTAGATTAAAATTTAAATGAATTAATGCAACACATGTATTCATTAGAAAAATCTCTACATAAGTGTTACGACATTGATTTAATATTTTTATACCTACATAAAGTGCTACTCTCAGATTTCTATTTAACAGCATCAACTTGGATAAAATATTGAATGATGAAAATTTAGATTGTTTACCAGAAAAGGTTTATCTTATCAATAATATTTTATTTTTCGTGAATTAATTTTTTTTCTGACCTACTTACTTTAATCAATTTATTCATGTGTACAAAAATATTATAATTTTTTACACAGCTTAAAATGTCTTTCACCCGAAATGATTAATTACTAGATTAATAATGTGTCACCTTTTATGTCTTCGAAAATAAAATAATGTCTTAAAACAAAAGAATTCTATTGTAGTATTGAGTGACATATCTATACGATACAATCACATGATATGAACAGATATAGAAAAAAATTATTTTGAAAATACAATTAATCAATAAATACAGTGAAGAAACCCTCGAGTAACAGTTTGAAAATTTTTTCCAGGGTCATATCTTTTTAAGAGTATCCACATTAATCATTTATGAATAAAAATGAACTTTTCTATGCTGGCTATTTTAAAAAAGAATTCTATTGATTTGGCTTCCTCAAGTTTAAATTACATTTTTCTATATTTTAGCACTTTTTAAAATCTCAAAAACTCATAAATACTCTGTTTCTGTATTAACTTATTTATTTAATGCTCGTGAGTTTTTATTTAATATCCATATAAATTTATGAAAATATTATAAATTGATGTCAGAAATTTTATTAATGAAAATAAACAATTTCTGATCATATTAGTATGACTACTGACTACTGCATACTTAATAACAATTCCAATAATCCAATATAATTTTAAAGAAAATCTGCCCTTTTTATCCAATAAAATTTTAATAACGAAGCATCATGAGAAATCGATATTAATTCATTGTTTGGTATAATAAAAATAATTTTGCAGTAAAATTATTTTATTTCGTTTACAAATTAGTAACTAAGCAATACTACTGAACTAAGCAATACTGTTGCTCGCAAAAAGAATTAACATCAGTGTTACAATAGAAACTTCTTTCAATGTTGACATTAAAAAAATAATTTTAAGAAAAAGTATATAAAAAGTAAAAAGCAGTAAAAAAAATTACTTAAAATGTTTAAAAACAGTTATAATTTTAAAATAAATTCAAATAGCAAAAATTATGCAAAATAAAAATATAAAAAATGGTTTCTTATTCCACATATGTTCAAACTAAAATGGTTTAACTGTTGATCATTCAAGAAAAATGTAACAAATTACTTAAAATAAATTTTAAAAATACTTAAACACAAGTTAAATCATTTTTTTTAATTTATGGTTTAAATAAAATTGATTTTATTAAAATATTTCAAAAACTAATTTTCATCAAATAATTCAACTTGTCAGCAAAGTACTTTTACACATAAAAGCATTTAATAAAGTATGTGGCATAAAATAATTTCATTGATGATGAGTTTTCTTTCTTTTCCGGGTTCGTTAACTTAGAGCGTAGAGCAATAATATTTACTAGATGTACATCTTTAATTGTTAATAATTTTTAAAAACTCTAAATAAAGCAAAAAAAAAATAGTTTAAAGGATTTTGAAAGATTTATGAGCCATAAGCCATTCTAATGCACAAGTAATCCTGCTTTGGTTTTAAAAATAGTAACAAATAAATAGTAAAAATAGTAACTAAACAAATCTAATGTTTAGATGTTAATTTGAAATTTCGGGGATATTTATTATAGCTAAAAATCTCTTCTTTCTAAATCTTGCAATCAGAAATAAGCCATTAAAAAGTTAAAGCTTATGATTAAAAAGACTCTTCGAAGAAATAATGAAATTTATTTATTTATTGTTCAATAAGGTTGTATATTTCCAAAAAAACATATTTTATTCAAGGCAAAATAGAAAAAAAAGAAACAAATAGAAAAAAAAAATATTTCATATATTCAAAATAATCATAAGAAGATTCAATGACAATTTTTTCTAATATTTTCTTTTGCTTCTAAACTTTTCCTTAAATTAAAGTAATTTTAAAGAAAATACTGTAATCATCATAATAATTTTTTATAAAAATATTTTTACATAACATGTCAGAATGGTTACTTTTTAAAATAACATTGCAGGCTTTATAAATCTAGAATTTGGTTACTACACGAATATATACTTTTGTAAACTATTGCATATCTTCTCAATAACTAAAACTTTATATATTTTTTTTTTTTAATAATATAACGACTCTTTTTATTCATGAAACTTTTCTAGTTCTTAATTATAAGATAGATTGCTTCGTGTAAAAAAAAATTATCTTCTAAAAATTTAGAATTAGTAAGTAAGAAAATAATATACTAAAACCATTTAGCAAAAATTAAAATAAGGATGCAACAGGGTATCCATCAATCATTCTGATAGTGGTTGTTAACTTTTAATTAATTATAAGTATGCTTCAATTTTAACACTCTAAAAGTGAAAGAAGATCTTGCTATGGAAAAGGTTATTTGTTGACTTCTACTTATTTTTCGTATAGAATTAAATAGCTAGAAACTTGTTTATATTCAATAAAAAAAAAATATCTTATTTACAATTTCAGTATTTAATTAAATTTATGCGAAAAATTCATCATATTCGCAAATTTTTGTACTTAATATATCAAGGTAGATTAAAAATATATTTATTCGTTTTAAATATACATAGCTATTTATTAATAAGTAAACCAACAAAAGCAGATCTTCTATTATTTTTAATTAATTAAGCAGGTATTGAAATCCTGTCAGCTAATTTAGTTCATAGACAAACGATCAATATTTGCAACCAGCAACATTGCTTTTACAAGACAGAATGGTGAGATTAACTATGAAAAAAATTATTTGTTATTTTTATTCTTCTAATAACCCTATATTGATTGAACTAAATTATGTTTTTACTGACATCTAAACTAATCTATATTTCTTACGTCTAATTTTAATGCAATGATACTTTTCTGAATAAAGTTTCATAATATGGTTTAATGTAAATAGTTCATTATAAAAATTCTTAAGTTCTTCTTCTTCTAATTCTTAAGTTCTTGTTATAAGTAAATCGTTTATATAAATCAATGAAAATATTAAATATTAAATGCTCCATACTACATATTAATACTACATGTATTATATATAAGTAATTTTAAAAACAATGTTTCTGTTTGAATTTTGAATGAGAATGAGCCTTATCGAGAGAAAGGAAAATATTTTCAGTATTTCCGTCTAAAAGATTTTGAACTTCTCCAAGTGTTTCTCTTCAGCAACTTAATTCACGAAACACTCTGCTTGCTCGATTCCAAAAAGGTAACATCTGTGTCTAGAATAATCTTCAAGGTCCAACCTAAACGGAATATCAAACTTTATCTCACAAAATATAATATAAATGTTTTATAGAGGCTTCAGACTAAAGTAGCTTCCCGAAACTGAAGGCATATGGGACTTATTATACATTTGTTATATCTGATAGCATAAAAGATGCAATTTTGAAATCGAATGCTGTTCTTAAAAGATCTGTAAAACGATGTAAACTTTAGTGAATTTGAATCTCTTAAGGCAAATGCTACGAAACAATTTACAAAATGTAAAATAAATTCTTATCATAAAACTTTGACAAAATGCAAGTTATTCTTATTTAAACCAGATTCAAAAGGCATTCAGGCTAACACAATTTATGTCGCATTCAATAAATGTTCTATGAGGATAATAAATGTTCTTATTTCTTTTATATCAACAAATTTTTATTTAAATCAAAATAATTTCGTAGTTTAACCTTTGTATTAATATCATTTATAAATAAAAGGAGAGATTGAAAAGATGAATAAAATAATGGTTACGGTAACAAAAAAAAACAATTAGGTGGAAACTTCAAACTTTTATAATCTAAGGAAAAATAGAAGTACTCTCATAAATTCATTTCTCGCATAGGGAACAATATTTGTGACTCTCAGCTGTCTTTTGATTTTCGTATCATTCTTTTTATTATTAAGAAAATGACATCTTTCAAACCATTTGCCACTAGCAAATCGTTAGCAACTGCTTTAAATCACCTTAATCGCTAATGTTTTCCTTTTCTCGTTTAAACTTAAAAACATTATTAGAGAGGTCTTCAAACGCGATAATTGAGGGTTCTCAATTATGTCGTTTAGTGAGAAACCTTATAATAAGAAATAGTGCAATTGGACATTAAATAAAATGGGTTAATTTATTTTAAATTACCTAAAATATTATGTATCTATCTTGTAACCAATGGATTTTTGTATGTATTTAAGTAGCTGGTGAACCTTTGCTATGTTAACATAATATTTGTGAAAATATACTAAATTCAAATTATCTAATAGTAATTAACACATCAATTTCATGATTATATATTATTAAAACAATGATAATTTTTAATGACTTCCTCCTTGTAAATGACTTTGCTTAATTGTAATTTTTCTTTATTACAGGATAGCTTTGTAAATAAGAAATTTTTAGTGGAATTAAAATTCATTCATTTTTTTATTATTATTTTACATTTAATTTATTAACATTATATGGATTTTATTGTTCATAAAGGATAAGTAAATATCTGGTTTGAATAGTAAAATGAATTATCATTGACTTACGCTTTTAAAGAAATGTCATATATATATATATATATATAATTTTTTTTCTAACATACAAATATACATAAAGGGAAAGCGAAAAATTTTTTTGTTCATTTTACTTAAAGTGCATATTTGCTTTTAACAAAAATAACATCATCAATCAAAATTTAATCAATTTTAAAATTTAATTATTTTCTGTAAAATATATTGAAAAAAAAATGATGAGTTATTGCAAATTATTATAATTTAAAATAAATTATAACTAATTAAAATTAATTATTTCAATGATTATTAATTAAATTAAATTATTATATTATTGCAATGATTCGTTTTTAAATAGTGAAGATGTCATCTTAAAACACACTTTGTTGATATACAAATAATTGTATTGCAACATTAGAATATTTATTAGTCAGATCAAAAAATAATCAATATAGTAATATTTGTATACTTTATACATTTTCAGAAATTTTCATCTATGTAAAAATTCAATTTGTTTTTTATAATATAAGTAAACTCTGAATAAGTTTGCAATAAAATGATACTTTTAATAAAAAGTATAGTTTAAAAATCCACAAAGAATATAAAAAACGGTTTTTTAACTTAATAAATACAAATTACGAAAGCAATATTTTCTGTTGCTTGTTATCGATTTTTCTTTTTCCTGCCGTTTGCATGGTGGGTTCTTTGTAATTTCGTTCACCACATGGATGGGAGCGTCACTTACTCATTGGGGACACGAGTTCTTTTCAAATGATAACAAGTCCAAAAAAGAGAAGCCTTTAGGCCACCAGGATTTTTCAGTTCCCAGACAGCAAGAAGGAAATCCCGTCTACCTAACCGCAATTTGATGAGGAATGACATTTTTCAAACACCCGCGCAAACTTGGAGACCTTTCGGAAGAAAAAAAATATAAATGACTCGCCAAAGGTTGAAAGTGGGAAGCGAAAAGATTCTTCATCATTTGGTATCTGGCTCTTCTTGGCTTATTTTTCTTTATTTGAAACATGAAAGGGAACAATGCCTGCGGCACAACAGAGCTCTATTGAATGGCAGGTGATCTTAGCTGTAAAAGGAAAATAAAAACGGATTGTCAAATTACTTCAATTTTTAAAAATAAATAGTGACTTAAAATAATAAATGCTTCGACCAATTTACAGTTTAAAAAGTTTCCTCGAAATCTGAGTAAGTGAGTAAAATTTTTCTGTATTTTTTCCGTTAGCGTTTAAATTATTTTGTGTTATAAAGGAATATTAGTTATTCAGGTCCAAAGAAAATGATTTCAAATGGTAAAATGTAATTTATGATTACATTTTAAATATGTTAAAAGATTTGATAATCTTTAGTTATATTAACCTATTGATTTATCTTTATATAATTATATGGATACTAAAGAGAAAGTGTCGAGGAATATAGAGGATTAAAGAAATAAATTATAGCCTAAATTCTTCCTCTTCTTTTTTTCTATTATTATTTCTGTTTTTTTCTTTCTTGCACCATATCTACATCTATTTCAAAAATACTGTTTGTTATTTCTTTTATTTCGCATTATGTGATATTTAATAATGTTAGAATATGAATTGGAATATTTCTGAGAACTATATTTTATGTGCAAATATAAAATATTATTATTAGCATTGATATATTAATGTGCTAAGATCTGAAAATGAATTCTTTTTAAAAATGTTTGTACAACAGAAAATTATCAAGAATACATATTTTTAGTAAGCAATGGTACTCACAATAGTGTATAGAATAGTTGAAATAAATGGGCCTGAAATAATAATGAAGAATTTATTCATTTATCTGAGGGAAAAGAACTGTCTATGAATAACTAAAAATTCCAGTTTCACAATTATATTTTTATGTGACTTATAAGATGTAATTTTTTTTTCTTGCAATTGTTCTAAACTTTCAAATAAAATTTAATTGTTTTCTTTTAGAATGATATTCCCAAAATAATTTAATTCAATAGTAAGTTTGCTAGTAAACGTATCTGTTTTTCAGTATATCTTTTTCTTAAATATTTCTTTTTTTCTCAGACCTACTTGTATATTTTACAATTAAAAAATTACAATGCATATATTTTCATGTATAAGTCTAGAATTTTTCTAAAGCTAAATGACAGGGAATCTATTTTACATACGAATCCGCTCATCTCGTAAAAAAAACATAGGTAGTTTTACATTAGCTGGACATAAATCTCCAAACATCGACACATTTTTTTTATTTCTTTGTTTATATTTTTTTAAGCTTATGAAAAAATCATTTTTAAAAAAATAAGTTATTTGTTTTATGAAAATGGGTTTTTTTTATTTTCGACATGAAACGTCGTATTTTCGTCTCTTTTTTGTATATGTTTATTGTGAAATGAGAATTTTGGCTGTAAGTTGAAAGAAAGATGATCTTCTGTATCAGAATATTATAAGAAAGGCCTTCTAGGCATCAAACTTCTTTCCTGAATCAGAAACCTTCCCTAAACCAGGCCCTTTCCTAGTCGCTTTATTCTAATACTTTCAAAAACGTATATATTGCGATATATTATTAGCATTCGATAAAAAAATCTTAAATACTAAACTTGCTATGAAATAAAAGTATGGGAAATTATTGTAACTTTAAAATAAATGATAACATTTTTATTAACTTTTATCTACTTTTCTAAGGATGAACTGCAATTAAAAATCGAATCTTTAATATTTTAAGTTCTTATTCTCATTTACTTTGGGTATTATCAAAAATATTAGAACTCTTCGAAAATTAAGTTAAATTCTACGAATTCTATCATATCAGATAAATTCTGCGAATCAAAAGAAATATATATTCAACAATTTCTCTAAAACTTATGTACAACCAGTAATGTGTATTCTGAATATTTTCTAGTTTGAACAAAATATGCCTTTTGACTAATATTCCACTAGAATTCTTCGTGTTTCAACCAAACATTAGAGTCATTTCTTCTTCTTCTCTTACTTTATATTAGTCACCTGAGACTTTCCTTTTAAAATTCCGCGAATAATGTTAACAATGTTTAGTCTCGATGCTTTTTTAAGAAATGAAACTCTTAAAAAGAGAGGCTGATGAAAATGCCTTCCTATGTCATGACATATAACAAATGTTTAGCTTTCATAGTACTATTTAAATTATCAGCAAAACATTTATCCTACAAATCAGACCTTTATTTGTTATAAAATTACCTTTTAATTAATAAATAATTCTATTATTTGAATTAATTAACATTTTAAATTATTACTGATAAGGCTTTTGCAATATTCTGTTTTTATTCTCATACAAAACAGTAAATAGTTCAATGAGGAATAATATCATTCAAACAAATTTGGAAGTAACCAGAATAATTAAAAGACAATTATTTCACTTCGATCAGAATTTACAAAGTGTTGTTGTCTAGTCTTCTTTGCTTTTTTTTTCAGGACGCATCCATATAAAGAATTAATATTGCAGTTAATATGTTTAAAGAGATCCCCTGAATTAGTTTATTCAACCAAAATAAACTCTATTCAGCATCAATAATTGCATTTCCTTTGTATTTTTGAGAACTAGGAAAGTGTTTGTTTATTAATTTAATTGAAAATATAATCTTCACAAAGTCATTCTGATCATTTAGAAACAGTCCTGTTTATATAATTGTATTACAAATATGAAATGAAAATGAAATATAATTCTAATTATAATATATTTAATTCTTTATCTTTAACATTAATTTCATCTCTTAGAATATCTTTAAAAATTACTTATAAACAGAGGAATAAAATTTTATGAGTTTCATAATGTCAAAGAAGTCTTTTTATGACTGAAATAAGAAAGAACAACGAATGGATGCATTTAAATTAATTAGGCTCTTGCGTATAATAACAATGAGTTTCAGCTGCAATTTAAGATGCCATAATAAATTTTAAAACAGTGAGTAAGTAAATTTTTAAATTTATAAAGCACAGTAATGCAAAATGATCTCTTTACAAGTCTCACTATTTGCAAAATTATTTATATTTTAAGTATATAATATATTGTGCGTAACACTTAAATTCGAGCTCAATTTCACTGCTTCTAAATTTGTCATAAGTTATTTGCAATTTCCGGTTGATATTTTACTTTGAAACACTAATAAGGTAATCAATTGTTTTTCCGCCTTGAACTTTTAATAGTTTTGCCTGGATTTTATTTTATTATTTTTTATTTTGTTATTTCTTGCAACTCCCTTATGGTGACTTAAAGCGCAGAAATGTTTCTTCCGAATAAAGTAAGAATAGCGCCGTGAGGGTGCTGCGCAATGTTATTTAAATATTAATACTTTATTAGCTTCATTATTGCGTGTAATTCTCATTCTGTTCATAAAGAATTATTTTAGGTATTTTCTTAATAATGAGTTTTTAGAGGAATATTTAGAGCTCTTAAAAATTGTTAATAATTTTAAAGAACGTTTAATATTCTTATAAGAATATTTAGAGTTATTCTTCATTAATTGGTGCTTTTGTCAGTTACTGCTTAATTTCACCCCGTCTTCAATGAATTTTCTAACTCATCCGATCTGGTTGGTTACCATCATTAAACCGTCATTATATTCAGGCTAATTTATTATAGTATTGATGCGTGTGTTATACATATACGCATTTATATGGGTAAGAATTCATTTTACAAAGGGTTCAGTATTTATATTTATTTTACATTTCTAAAGTATTTATGTATATCGTCTATTTCTTACTAACACGGGATTCTCATGCGAACTTTCTTCTTTCTAATGCAGCTGTCAAACTCTTAGACAGCTTGGTCTTGAATGACTTAAAGCAAGCGCACAGACATTACTCACTTTGCATTACCCAGGGGGCGCGTGTAACTTGAAGATAAGCCACGGACGCGGAGTCACAATGCCTCCGCAGCGCTCTACGATCCTATTAGACCGGGACCTACAGTTTAAAGTGGATTCCGAACCACTACACACATCCATGGCACGGCCGGGACTCGAACCCGAAACCTGTGGTACCGAGCGCCAGAGCGCTAGCCACTCGGCCATTAAGGCCCATGCGAACTAATATAGGAAATAAAATTTGTTGAAACTTATAATAGGAAAATTGTATAGTTTCCGTGCTTTACTTTTTTTAATATTAATACTTTTAATGCAGCTTTTCTTTCTTTACAAGGATGAAAATTTAATAATTAAAGAATGATATTTTAAAAATTAATGGATTTTTTCCTCACCATACTTAGTATGTCGGGACTATATTTATCACACTTATTAAAATTTTGCATCTTTTAAGAAAATGTGAAAAGGCATGAAAACACTAAATAATTTAGACTTCATTACAAGCCTTCTACTTTCATTTACAAGCCTATTAAGTACATAATTTTTATAAGGAATCCAGATTTTTTTAATTTACTAAACTTTATTGTACTCAGTTGAAGACTTAATATTTGAATAATATCATACATGTCATTCAAACTATTTACTTTTTTTTTTTTTATTTTTCATATTTTTTTTTTTTTTATTTTTTTAAATAACTTTCTGCATAAAACGTGCAGAGTAAATAGAATCTATAACTAAATATGTAATTAATTACTTTAACTCCGATTTAAAAATTTCTATTATAAATATATCTTATTTTGTAAATTTCTTGAAACATATATGTAAAAATTTTTGGGTGTTTTCTCTTTCTTTCATATCTCTTTGATTTAAAGGATAAAAAGTTAGCAAAACAAGATATCATTCAACTGTTTCAAAAATATAAATAAATGAACTTAAGTGAATAAGCCAGTATCTATTTCAGACACTCCAAAATAATTTTTTTTTTTGTGAAAGAGTCGTCTCAGACTTACCTTTTACGTTCCAATTTACAATGCATTACACAAATAAATGAAAATTGTGAGGCTTTGAAATCTGAAATGGCTTTTTATAACATCTACAAAATTATTATTTTAAAGGAAAAGTCTCCTTTCTACAAATACAATCTGCATTAGGCTTGTTTTGTTGACACATGACACTTTAAAAAAACAGAATAAAAAACTCTGAAGTAACTATAAAATATCTGCTTCTGCATTGATCTTGAAAAAATGAAAAATGGATGAAGAATTAAACATTAAAGTAAAGGGTGTCCCAAAATTCAAGCAAGAAATAATGAGTAAACTTTGGGACACCCTTTATATTTTAAAAGGAAAAGTCCATAGACTTTGATAAAATTAATTTTTTTGAGTTAAGTAGCTATGTTTTTGAAAAACATTAAGAGAAAGCGATATTATTATTTTTTATGGAATTTATATTTTTTGATAAATAATCAATCAAACTTCGGAAAAGAATATAATACAATACATTTACTATTTTAAATTTTTGAAGTATAAAAATGAAATGCTTTTTCTCTAATACTTCTATATCCTAACATGACAGCTAAAAATAATTAAAAAAGAAAACGACAAAGTATGTCTGACAACTCTTTGAATTTTAGATCATCAAAAATATAAATAAAAGTATCTAAAAGAAAAAAAGATGTCTACTATTTCAGATACTTCAAAACTAGTTTTCTCACAAAAGCGCCATTTCAAACTGCTGCTTTATATTTCAATTTACGACACATGACACTATGAAACGAAAACAGTGAGCCCTTGAAATCAAAAATGACTTTCGCAGCAGGAAAGAAATTAGGCTTTTTAACGCAAAAAGAGAAGACCTCGGTGCTACAAATGCAATCTGCATCGTACATTGATGCCTGAGATCTGTTTCTCTGTCACAACTCCCATTCAAAAAAAAACGAAACCGAGTGAGGGAAAAAAAAACCTAAAGAAGAAACAAAACACCCGCTTCTTTATTGATCGCGAAGAATGAATAGGCTCGAGTAAGAAGTATGAAATGTAAAAATTCGAATACATTTCTATAATAAAAAAAGTTGAAATAGCATCGTAGACTGTTCAGGTGACAGGAGGGTTTTTAAATTAAGTTTAAGACCTTAAGATGAGAAATAAAATATTTTTGTGAGAAGCATATTGTGTGCTTAAAAATTCAGAGCAAATTGGATACCATGTTCAACTATAGTTAAACATTAAAGATTGATAGACATAACATTAAAGACTGCTTTAACGCTTCTAGATTAAAATGGGTGTTATGCTTTAAGTGAAATCAATAACAAAACAAATAAATTATTACATACGGTCAATTTCAATGATTGATGAATATTATCAAAATTGGGTATGAAAATAAATATAGAGAAGGAATAAACAGAAATTGCTGAATGTAAATTGTATTCAATTAATTCATTTTCAGGAAGACTTGCATCGTAATAATTCCCATTCTTTAAGATTTAATTATTATATTTAATACAAATAAATATTATTACTTTATTAACAAATTACTTTATTTCATTTTTGGAAATTAAATTTAGAACTGAATAAAATAATTACAATTTATTCATATCAACTCTTGTCAAATGTAGGTAAAGTATCATTAAATAATATAACTTGAGATTTATACTCATAAGAAGTTGCATCAGAAATAAAACTTCATTTTATATAAATGAAAGAATATCTCATCAAACATTCTTAAATTGTAATCTTAAAAATGCGTGGAGCAGTTTCGATGCCTTTAAAAGGCATTTTCAAACTTCCCAAAAATAGTTTTTTGTGAAAAATATTTAAATTTTCAATTGTTTTCAGAAAATTAGTTTTGACTTTTTTTTTTTTTTTTTTTTTTTGAAAAATATTAAATTTTAAATAAATTTATATGAAGAAAAATGTATAATTAAACTTTGGGCACTAAGGAATGTGGAATGTTCCATTTTTTGAGGAAAAATAATCATTGAGTTTAACGTATAACGTAAGTTTAACGTATTACTATTATTATTACTCTTATTACGTTATACTTAACTATTACTTGAAAATTTTTTAGTGTTTTAATACATTTTACATAGTTAGCTCCTTGTAAAAATCATACTTAAGTAAAGTATCATTTTTACTAAAGCTCTGAAACATTAGTTTCTCATTGAAGGGATATCCTTTCATTATTAACCGATCATTACTTTTGTGCTGATGTCTCCCACCACACAATAGCAACACAAAATATCATCAATCCCAGTTGACCTATATTTGTTGAAGATTATGGAACTATTTTTCTATAAGCTTTTCGCCGCATCTTTCGCTATTCAAGCACACAATATTTCTCCAAGCAGGCTTCATAATGGCCTATTCTCTATACAGGCACATCTGATAAATATGGCAATAAAATATTTTTAGATTATCAAAATGTCGTTATCATTTAAAATGTTTTTAAAAAATTTTCGATTTCTATTCACATGCATTTAAATATAATTAGACTTTTTAATAACAAATTCAAAACCTTTTCTGTTAAAATATATATGATGCATTAATTTCTAATATTCATCAGAGACAAGCAAATAATAATAAATTTAAATGATACCCAAAACAACTTAACTTTCATTTGCAGTGGAAGACAATTTATTGATTAAAATCAATCGCATTGAACAACATCCATCTGAACAAATGTATTCATTTATCAAGTTGTCCTCTATGAGTGAGAGTTCATTTCTATCCTGTTTCTGAAATTGACAGCCGAACTTATTAGTCTTGCTTTTAGTTCGACTAGTTATAGAATGTTTAGCTAGTATGCAAGTTCTATTCCCCTTGCTGGCACAAGGCTGAGACATTGCTCTGGAACACAAGTAGGTTCGATGGAATTTGTGGCATAGCACATAGTATCGACACCTAAAAAGATTTTCCTATTATATCCTATACCTTAGATAAATGAAGGCAATTTTCCCTAAACTGTTTTTAAAAAGTCCCATCTATCAAAAATTAAATCGCACCAAAGAATAAAATCTTCGTAAAATAAGTGTTACACACAATCCATGATAAATGAAAAATATCTGTGAAAGGTATCATCAGATTAATATCATGAATAAAATAATATTTTAATTTCTATGCAGATGAAGCTGTAAATAAAATTACACAATTTATTGTAAAAATGCAATTCAAGCACATGCTTTTTTATTTTGTAAAAAAATATTTTTGATTTCAAAATTATTGAAAAGGCTTTCAATCATTGTATTTATCTCTCCAAAAGATGTTAAATAAATGACTATAGTAAATAAATTATTGCAAATATAATATAGTAATAATGATAAAGAGATAGCAACGAGGATATATCGATGGTAGTAACAATAATAAATAAAATAGATTGTAACGATAATAGTAACTCTAATATATCAATGATTGTAACGATGATAAATAAATTCATTATTACATTTCCAAACCAGTCTTATGTTATTAATGTCTATATATTTTAAACTGCCCTTATATTTTTAATTCGCAGTATCTTTTGTAAGTGTGTGTGAAAAAAATTATTTTCAAGAACTTTAATGGCTGACCCTTGCTCCTGTCCTAAATCTTCAATTAAACTAAAAGTCCAGACTAATTTCTATTTTCCCTGGGAAATTGCTATCCATTCTCATTCGGCGAAATTTAAAAAAAAATTCTGGTTTCTTGATTACTAGGACATGCAATTTCCTCTTAAGGAAGTTGAACTCCCTGAAGTAGATTTTCGATTTAAGATGTCCCGAGAATTTTGTTGTCACTACAAATCACGAGGAGTTTTTCTTCACTTAAAAGTCTTATTTTTAATTTTTGCTTTTATTTAAATGTCGTATGAATTTTTGGCTTCATTTACATCAATCTGTTCATTGAGTTTATTTATGCATGCAATTGTATTACGTTGGCAAATCTGTATTAAATATTGCCATTTTTATCTATCAAATCACGCATTGCCTTCAAACTATCAAACAAGTTACTATTTTTTCAAGGCTTCAATTAAATTAAACATATTATTTGAGTTTGATAAAATTTATAATGAAAATTACTATTACACTTTAATAAAACTGGGATAATAATCCTGAGAATAATTTCTTAAAAACCCTATTAACCTGTGAACAATTTTTTCTAGATATCTAAAGTTATTTTCTGGAGATGATACTCAACTCCTTGGTCTAGAATGTGTTAAACTTTATCGAGCCAGCTGTCATAGACAAACGAACATGCAACTTCAATTTTATTCAACCTGAAAATGAGAATGAGATACATGAGGATGCTGACATCTGTGTTACGGAGGATATCACTTCAAGTGTCAACGTTGGATCTGTGTGAGAGAGCATAGTGTTTCGTGGAGGACTTCAGGTAATAATTTCCCCTCATTTGCATGTGATATTCAAGGAAACCTGGAAAATCCCAGCCAGGCAATTTAACTATTGATTATTATGAGATTCTTTATCATAATTTCAATGAATCTACTCATTTTTCAGAGCAGAGTATTTATCACACTATGCCTATGAGAATAAGTCAAAACTTCTCACAAGCTAACTACTAGGCTATTGTAGTGTCTTATGTGGCTAATGAGACATTGTTTTTGTCCATTTATACTGCATATATATATCTTTTACTTGTTTGTGCTATTTTTTTCAATTTATTTTTAATGCTCCCATTTGATGACTGTTCATGGTTAGCGAATTTTTCATTTATTTATACTGTGTATAGACAGGCCGACGTAAAATAAATAAATAAATAAAATATGCTATCCATTGAAGTACAACAACCTAAAATTTTGTTCAATAAATAGGGAAAAAAACTGCATTGTCATTTCACCAATAAAAATGTCCTCTTTCCCTCTACCCCAAAGTAAAAATAATAAAACTCTAACAATTTACATTTGTCCCTCTACGTATTTTTTATTTAATGGCCTAGGATTAATTGTCTTGACTTAATCATCGTACAATATAGAACAGCACACGTAAGAAATGTACAGCAGCAAAAGAGAAAATGCAGGTAATTTATAAATTGACGCATAAAAATAGCACAATTACAATCATAGATTTGCCTATATTACCTCTAAATTCAATATTTAAAAATCTGAAAAACATGTGACGTCATTCATTCACTTGTGTCAGAGCATATTTCTGAAGAAGACAATTTCAATCAAGTAATGAATTGTGTTTCAGAGATAATGTTTCCTTTTGAATTGTTAAAGCATTGAAAACATTTATATTAGAATATTGTTAAAAAAGCATTGCATTATTAAGAACATATTATATTGTATTTCTTCTGTTCGAATACAAAATATGGAAATAAATGTTATTATTAAATTAAATTATTTCGTAATTTTTTATCTCTTAGAACTTAACTTTTAGAGCATGCGCTTACATGCTCTAAAAGTTAAATGTTCTTGCAAAACATGCGCTTACTTGCATGAACTTTTAAATTTTTTAATAATTACTCTGTTTTGTCAAAATTCCGCTGATCTGGTTTTTACGGATAAATTTGCAATGCCATCTAAGAAAAGAAAACTATTCAATCAAACCAAAGCTGACTTTAAACGAAGAGCAGCACGTGACCTGTAGAAAATGTGGAGATATCGGAATGAATCTAATAGGTCGACAATATCCAATGCTCGATCTGAAGAAATCAAAGATACTGCCAGACGTGAATTTAATAGATCACAGAGGGCAATCACTACAGCTGAAGAAAATGAAGTAAAGACTATTATTATTGCGTTAGCAAAAACATAACACAAAGAAAATTTTCGAATAAAAATGTAATTTTTTAAGAAATTTAATGTTGCCACATCAGTGCTCCTTGACATCCAAAATTAATTCAAACATTCAAATCCTGTTGCTACTGTGCCAATAGATGCATCACACATTTCCTTATATTTGTACAGAATTTCGAATGCATCTGTTAAATAGCTATTATATTGTTATAATGCTTTAAAAAATTATAAATCTTAAATTCAAATATAATAAAGGACTTCTATTGAGTAGTGAGAAATTACAAAAAAATTATTAGTATTACAGTTTTAATCAAATAAAAAACTTATTTTTATAAAGCATTTGACACCATTTTCACATTTTGTTCTGAATTTACTTTCGCTTGCATCTAACATTTTTATTATCTTTCTTATATGATTTATACCCCTCAGTTAATTTTTAATAGGGTTTTTATGTTAGAATTCCGAATTTCATAGAATGGTTGGCAGACAGTTTATTAATGATGATGTTAACCAACTTATTTCTTTGATATAAAAGTGTTAATAAGTTTTATTTCCTAAAGTTGGACAACGCCGGGTTATATGTGCTAGTTAAAAATACAACAACAAATATATGCGTAAAAAATGTACATGTTAATCCATAACAATTTTAAAGAAAGATATCAATTTTAGGTTACAAAAGTTGATTAAAATATATTTTAGAGATTTATAAAAACTAACCGAACACAGTTTTCAAAAAGAAAATTGGTTTATATATATATATATTTATTTATTTAAATTTAGGGATAAGTAACTTAGAAAATACATATACATGAAATGAAGATATAAATTCTGGCTTTATTTTATTTCAATTTTTCTTTTCTTTTTTTTGTTTTCATATGAGTTTTGTTGGTATGGAAATAAATTTGAATGTGAATAACAAAGTAAAAATAAATATATTTTTAACACAAAAAATATATATATTAAGCTCATCTTTTTTCTACTTTCAGAATAAATGCATTAATTAACAAATAACTATATTATAAATTTTACATAGTGTCTGAATTGTTTTGTGTTATGAATATTTATTCATTATTTTCTTATTATTATAATGTACCATATATTTCGCAAACGCATCTCTTTAATAAAAAAAAAATTTACATTAAATTATTCATTCAATAATAAGCAGTACGTTTACAAAGCTAATTAGAGCATCTATGCGAAAGAAAATAATACTAAGCAAATAAAGAATAAAATTTTCATAAATATTTAATAACAAATAGAAGTTAGTAAAACAAAACTCTAATTAACCAGTAATTATATTTTTTGATTATTAACTTTATTTTAAATCATGAAAACTATCAAACAAAAATAATGCAAATTGTAAAAGTTAAACATTGTAAAATACATTTTACTCTAATGAATAACTTTTTGAAGAGTACTAACATACACGCGTAACTTTAAATTCTTTTTTAAATTAAAATCATTCTAATTAAAAATAATTAATAAATACTTTCAATGAAAAATGTCAGATTCTGATTAATTGAAAAGCATTGCAGAACTGTTTATTACAAAATAATTCAGCAATGAAAACAACAATGCTTATTATGTCGGCACTGATAACATTTTATTCTACATAATAGCAATGCTTTATAAATTTTGCAATATTTGATGATATAAGTCACTAACCTAAAAAAGTGGAATTCAGAATTCACCAAATCATGACAAAATTTTGTAAAAAGGATTTTGCTGCCTTCGTTAAAAAATAAAGATAACTAGTATACCATGAATTCATGAGATGTTTTCATTTGTAATATATATTTACCCAATCAATGGTTACTTATGAAAGCATTACTTGTTGTACTTAGTTATCGTTTTCAATTTTTCTGATCGTCTCAGATGTGTCGATGAAAAATGATTATAACCAAATAAGAATTTTTTTTTCCTCGTTGTATAAAATTCTTCCCCGAAATGGCTGATATAAAAACCAGTAAAAAGCTTTTAAGAAATAAGGTGATTTTAAAATATTTTCTTCTCCCATAATTGTGAAAAAAATCATAACCATTAGGGAATCTTAACTACTAAAAGAATGGTAAAAATAAATAATCGCAGGCTGTTTTAATTTACAATATTCGTAAATTACTCTTCAAGGAGTCATTGTGCATTGAAACTACTTTGTTTCGAAATAATTTTTGTTAATTACTTTTTCAATTTTTCCTTCATCTAATTCATTTTTTCTCAACTAAATTCATGCCATTTTATGTAGATCATAATTTAGACAAACAGGAGAGAAACTATAAAATAAATTTATTCAATACTAAAAGTTCATATAGTATCGAAGCAATTTCCTCATGACGACTTTAAAAATGGAGTTTGAAAAATAATTCTTTACAGGTACGGGAATGTAAACTTCTAAAATTAGCATCGAAACAGCTATCTTAATTGGTGAGGACTTTTTTATCTACTTTAAGGAATTCTGCTTAAAAATTGAAAAGAGAAAGAGATTTAAGCATCATTAAATGTCAGATTCTATTTTAAAAAGAAACGTGCTCATATTTTAGAAGATAATTATGCATTTTTTAAGCAATACTACGCATGCATCAAATTTTCATTATTTAGAGTACATTTTTCATTTTTAATTATTTGATTATTCTTTGTATATAAAAATATACATGATAATATGAAAATAATTTCCTAATAACATTGAAATTATATATTCCTTTTGAAAAATTTAAATTTAACTTTAAAGAAAAAGTAAATTTCTTATGGAATTATTCTAATAATAATTTTTTAATCATGAGCGCTTAATCTGATGCCATTCACTACCGATGCTAAAGATTTTTGTAGTGGATTTGTTTTACCCAAGGAGATCCACTGGGGTCTAGTACTACATTGCTATTAAAAATTAATAATTTCGGGGTGCTTTCAGGAATAAAGGCTCTAAATGAACTATAGAAAACGTCAGCATAGCAGTCGGGTTACTGATGCGAAGCACTCCGTCACAATGTTGACCAAGTTGATTCGTTCTCAAAGCAGTGGCTACAGCTCACTATCATTTAGTCATGAGAGTAGCTCATAATTTTAATTTCAAATTTCTTTTTTATTTCATTTTTTAATGAATTAAACGGTTTTAATTTTTATCACATTCTCTTAGAAATATTGTGAAAAAAATTGAGAAGCTATAATAATTGTTTGTTAGTTATTTGCTAGGCAATATTATTAAATAGCAGACAGACTCACTTTGGGTAGATTTTTTATTTTACGTATAATTATTCATAATTTCTATAAAGACATACTTGTGCTAAAATCGTTAGTTTTATTTTTAATATAATTTTTTTTTTATTGCTGAAGAAAATTACTTTGTTCACTTAAAAAAATTGTTTTCGAAATCGTTTCAGGAATAATATTCCGAATTTAAATAATTTAAAATTTTGGATAATTAGTTTCAATTATTTATCTTATTATTTTGCAAAATTTCATATTAAATTTTCATACATCTCAAACGTAAATAGTAAATGAACGTTTTTGCAAACTCAAATTAATTTATTCCGATAGTTTTTATGAATAACATGAAATAAAAATAATCATTTTAATCATATTCTTTGCTATTGTGATGTATGTTCAAGATAAAAGTGTAATAACTAAAAAAAACGAATATTACAATTTAATAATTTCTTTAAATTAACTAAATCAAAATCAAAATGGTTTTTTATTGTAGTCTCTATTACATAAATTTATATACACTCATGTCCATAAATTAAGGATAATGAAGTTCAGGCAAAGAAAGAGACAGAAGCAAAACAAATTTGACTTATTTGTAAAGTCTATTTATTAAACAAAAGGCAAAGAGCAAAAAGATGCTATATGTTTGACATAATTAATAAAAATTGCAATTTTTACTCCCTGGAGCAAATTTCAAAAGAGAACCTATTTACAAAAAACAGTATAACATGGTTAGTATGATGGTTAATATGGAGTATGTCTCCCGGACGATGCAATACAGGCCTTACAACGCCTAGGCATGCTGAGTATTAAATTATCAATCTGATCTTGGGGAATATTACACCACTCATCAAGCAATGACCTCCGAAGTTCCGGTTGACGGGTTACAATTCGTCGGCCAAGCATATCCCACACATGCTCTATTGGATTCAAGTCCGGTGAGTATGCTGGCCAATCCATACGGGTGATATTCTCCAATTGAAGGCATTCGTCTACAATGTTTGCACGGTGAGGACGGGCGTTGTCATCCATAAACAGAAATTCAGCACCCATGGTGCCCCGAAAAAACGTACATGTTGTTCCAGAATAACATCCCGATAGATGTGGCCTGTCATCGTTACACTCTGAACATGCAGGCAGTTCTGGAACCAAGAATAATTCCTCCCCAAACGAGCCATCCTGCACCACCGCAACGGTGTCGTTCAATGGTGTTCTCTTGGTGTTAACGGATACCTGGCGCTCTTCATATGAAAGTCCGGCGAGAATCAGACTGCAAACTAAACCTGGACTCGTCGGAAAACATCACACCAGACCACTGTTGCGGTGTCCACAATTCATGCTCTCTACTTCAGGTTAATCACAGGCGACAGTGAGTTGCGGTAAGTGGAACACATCTGACAGGCCTACGAGCATATAGACCAATGTGCCCTAAGCGTCTGTACACGGTCTGCCTTGAAACTGTCGTACCGGTAGCTGAAGAGAGCTGACGAAACAGGTCTGATGCTGTGCTCCGTCGGTTTCTTTTGGCAGTAACTGCTAAATACCGGTCCTCATTCGGCGTTGTAACTCGGGGGCGACCTGTGCTGTAACATCTACTCACATTACCATCATCTTGGAATCGTTGCCAAAGTCTGGAGATGACACTCTGGGCGATTCCAAGTTCCTCGGATACTTCCAGCTGGGTATGTCCACATTCCAGTCGTCCGATAATTCTACCACTTAAAAAATCATTCATATGCTTCCTTTGTGCCATAACTATGCGGTTATTGCACTGAAAGGCTTTTAAAGCGCTTGTGAACAATTTTACTTCTTTTCCACCATTCCTTATATACCCCTCTCTTACACTCTCGTCATTGTGACGTACTATCCGCGCCATCTGGTGGTTTCCTGTAATTTGAATATTCTTCTTCAAGATGTGTGTGATAATTCTACAGGTGAAATTTTTATTTTAGAGTTCAATTTCTGTGTGATTCTGAATTATCCTTAATTTATGGACATGAGTGTATAAAACATAGTGTTACGCCAAAATAATAACTTGAAGACAACTTCAAAATTCTATGCAGAAAATATTGGTTAAATAAAAATACATTAAAAATATAGTATAAATGAAATATTCCTCCGGAAATATTTCTGTTAAGGAAGTTAAAATTAATACTTAACATTGTTGAGGCAAATGAATTACTTCAAACCTAAACAGTTAAACCAATTAAACCAATTTCAGCAGCTAAACCAATCTAATCATTTCTTGAAAACCAAAGGAAAAAATATAGCTAGAAATTAGGATTCATCTTGATTATGCGGAATTTAATTAATATTAAATTAATTAAATACTGGAAACCCTTCTAGAATCTATTATATTAGAATTTAATTAGCATTGTCAATTGGAATTCAGAACAAACAGTGTTTGTTACTTTAAACTGTTCAAGTAATGGCGATTACAGTCGAACTCAAATATTACATGCTTGATTCGTGTTCCGCGCTCTTTATAAGTTCTGTTACTAGTTACGATTTTTAACAAAACTAGTCAGATCTCAACTTCAGAATGCACAAACAGAAAAGCTTTGAACTGTGGCACGCAATCCAAACACAAAGTTGGTGAACTTTAGCTCCACTGAGCAACATTTTATACCCGTTGATTTCTGAGAGAAATTCAAATTCCTTGTATTAACATAGAGTTGTGTGTTCACTTCTAGTGTAGTCTACCATTAAGAAAATTAAACAACGTGTCAATTCATAAAAGTTCCAAATGAAGAATTGTAATTCTCATTAAAGTTTGATCATTTTAATTGCACAACTCTCAAAACAGAATCCATGAATTTAAGTTTGAAACTGAGTCTTTGAAAATTTCGTGAATGGTATTTAAGTGGTTAGAGACGGCGGTATTCTCTTGAGATAATTTATTCGACATTTAATCTGTTAAAGCTGCAAGATTTAATTACATCGCTTAACATTTCAGTTTTCATTCTGGTCTTTCAAAATAAAAGCTAATGCTTATTAAACGCTCGGGTATTGAATGTTTTAAATCATTTCTGTTAATTAAGGGTATTTATGAATGAAGATGAAGTACATATTTTTAGAATTCAATAAAAAATTTTAATTATAACTCTATCTCTACTTGCTAATTCAATTAGTTGTGTTATTCTATTGCAGGGAATATAATATTTAAAAAAATCACATTTTTGTTTCATTATTTTGGTAGTTTCCTTAACCTATGAAAACAAAGAGAACGCATATATTCAATATCTACATTTAATATATATATTATACAAAATCTGTTTTTATTTACCCTTTTTTTTTAAATTTTCATTTCCCAAAATCGTATACTTCCTACGGGAATAAACTTTACCTTACTTTTATTACTTTTTACACATTTTTACTTTTTGACACCCTAAATCAATCGTGTCGATACAGACATCAATCAGATACAGATAGCAAAGTACGCAACTAGCATACAGAACGGCTGAGACTCGACGACGATTGTGACAATGTGTGTAAAGCCGTCTTAAAGTCGCGGGAGTTTTCTGGGTTTTCTCCCAACGTCGTCCAAATACGGATAAAATAAAAGCTAATGCTTATTAAACGCTCGGGTATTGAATGTTTTAAATCATTTCTGTTAATTAAGGTTTTATGAATGAAGATGAAGTACATATTTTAGAATTCAATAAAAAATTTTAATTATAACTCTATCTCTACTTGCTAATTCAATTAGTTGTGTTATTCTATTGCAGGAATATAATATTTAAAAAAATCACAAAAGTCGTTCCGGAAGACACGGTCTTCCCCATCACCCGTTAGTAAGTTATTCTAGGTATACATGAGGCCCACCGATGTTCTACCCATGCCTTCTAATTGATAAAGAGCTAAATAACCCTAAGTAAGAAATGAAGTGTGGAGAAAAGAAAAGAAAAAGACTTGTACACCATATAAAAAAGATTTAGCTTCTATTTTCAAGCTGGTAAGGGTAAAGGGACAAAAAAAAAGTTATATTTCTCTTAGATTAACTTTCTAAATTTAGATAATTAATGATTTTTGTATAAACGTATTATTATGATTTTGTTCCGTTATAATGAATATTCAATTGCCTTACTATTTATTTATATTGATTTTCTGCTAACGCATATAATTTCAGAAATAAACATTCCTTAATATTTTATTTATTCTATGTAATTTGTATCAAACAAATAATAATTATTTTTAGTAATTTAATAAATTTTAATGCTATTTTTTTTTTATTTTATATTTGTATACTATTAAATTAAAAACGTATAACAATCCCAAAATAAACAATAATTCATTGTAAAGCAAATTTTAACCACTTTTACAGAGAAACACACTTTTATAAAAATATATATTTGCTTCTTTATTTATAATGAGTTAAATTTACTTTAATTTTATTTTTGATGATCTAATCCTAAGTTAATAACAAAATGAACTCCCCTTTTTAATTAATAAGCTGACTCGAAACTTACTTTAACAGAAAGATAAAAGTAAACAATGTATTTGCTGGTATCTCGCCAATACAACAAAAATCCTATAGAGTAAATCAAGATATATTTCGCCCAAATTTCCTGCAATACGTTTGTTGTTTTACTTTTTTACAAAATCCTCCTAAATTTACGGCTAAGAAAAAGCTCTGTAAATCTCCTACGATTTCTAAATCTTGCTCGTAACTTGATGCTCTCATTCTTCCATATGAGGTAGGAAAGAAATGAGTCAATTACTGTTGTTTATCCTAAAATAGGCTTGTCTTCCTAGTAGGAAAAAGGGAGGGTAAAAAGTTCCTGATCGAAAATCGATGGCGTTTTTATTTTATTTCCTACTGCATAGAAAAAGGTCGGACACGAAATCATCAAACTACGGCTATTAGGGTCAGACCTTTCGCGACATCAACAGTTTCTGGGGAGCGTAAGATACCGATGGACAACTTGGCTTAGAAGTCTATATTGGCTGTGGGCAAGTATAAAGTGGGGAATAGTCGAAGCGATTCATCTTTTAGCTTTTATCCGACGAGACAATGTTATTGCTGTGACTTTCATCTGTGCAATTGAAGATTTTGTATTACAGAAGAGAAATGATAGAACTAAATTTTTATTTTTAATAAACTTCACCTGATAATTATTCATTTCAACGAATAAATTTATTTATAATGGTACTAGGGTCAAGAATCTCTTCTTGTGGTAAAAATTATTGCACAGATGTATCTGAAAATAGAAACAAATACATTTTCAGACCATTACTAGAATTTTTTGAAATAAGCAGAGTTTATGTAAAAAAACATAAACTTTACAGAAAACTATTTGCATATAAAAATACTGCGCAACATACACAGAAATAACAGTTATTAATTTATGACTATATTTAACCTTTTCTTAAAGATTGTTTACAGTACTTAGTTAAGACTGTTTATATTTTATCAGTTTATCAAAATTTATAATTATGTTTTTCTCATTATGTAATTTGTTCTCGTTTAAATTATCGTTGTGATTCAAAAACTGCTCAAACTTCACAAAATTTTGAAGTATTAATGACTAATATATAATATACACTCTTGGCCATTTTTATATCGTCAATTTATATTTAAATTCTTCTATCGAGGGATCTTCTAGTTTCTGATTTTTAATATTCTAATCGACTACAGGCTTTAATAATTTTTTTCTTGAACTGTAATGATTCATTCTTAAGTCAATGAGCGAATTTTTTTATTATATATCTAGACATTTGTATATATTCAAAACACAAGGAATAAATTAAAAATATTGCTGGTTTTACGCAAAATTTATTACATACATATTTTTTAAAAATTTGATTACTTGAAAATTTTATCTATATTTGTATGAAACAAATATAAAAAATAATTAGAAAACTATAAGGCTTATCGACACTAAATTTTAAAAAATTGAATAAGTAATGTGCATTTTAAAATTTTTGTGTTTCTTACCCTAAAATCAAAACTAGATGTCAAAAAATATTAGACTAGTAGGTGTGAAGAAACAAAAAGAGAAATATTTAATTTAACAGATTTATAGCAAAATAAGTCGCAGCACTAAAAACCAAATGAAAATACTTTTATCAATAAACAGTAATTCAGAGGCATTGTCCAGTGAAACTATCCCATCAATGACAATTTATCTAATAGAAAGTATTTTGCATCATTTTGATATAGAAACAAGTTGCGAGCAGGTAAAATAACATAATAATAAGCACTAAATTCATATTCTGTTCCTTTTTTTTAGTATGTCGATTTTTACAACGATCCTTTTAAATTTAACCTAGTTTTCTCTAACAATTTTAACACCATTGTTAGTACTTTTTCAGAAACATTTTTTCAAATAACTAGGAAATATAAATATTTAATAATGAGAATTGTATGTTCTTAAAATTCCGTTCTCTTCATGAAAATAGTAAATTTAGGAACGGAATTATCTAAACTTGTTATTACATTTTTTTTTTTTAATTGTTATTAAGTAATTTCAACCACTTTAAATAACTTTTTTTTCGCATACATAAAGACCAATATGAAAACTAACGCTAATTTGTTTAGCAATTTTATCAACTTCTATTTAACATTACTTAGATTCCTTTCAGTTGGGCTTTATTTTTTCCTTTAAATGAAACAGATATTTATGTTTATTTGTTATATTTATGCACCATAATTTATAAATTAAAATAGCTGATAAATTAATTAATGTAAAATCGGTATGTACTTAAAAAATATATTTAAGCAATGTAGAGGAATTATTAAAAAAATGTGTTCAGCATTCTTTATGAAACATTATTTCAACGAAAAATACTTAACTTATAATTATTCTCGTCTCTTCAAGTCAAATAGGGGTATCTTTTGAAATTAAATAGATTTGCTTAGTTCATTACACAGATTAGTTTGTTTTTACCCTTCATTCAACGATGAGATCAGTGAGATAATACTAAATAAATGTTTTCGCTTCTCGGTTGCTTATAAACATGCATTTTTGACAAAATAGCATCTCCCAAATCATAGACACATATGTTAATTAAAAAAAGTGCTTACTCTTTGTTTTGTTTAGAAAATTTATCAACTAAAATAATGGTTAGATTTTCATTGATTGAAAATTACGTATTTGATTTTACGGTGAAGACAGTATTTTATTTCGAAAGAGTTTTGATTTAGAATAAATTCATAGTTTTGAGCTTCATTTTCGTAAGACACTATTTCAGAATTTATATCAGATCTTAAAAATGACTCATAGATTCTCAGTAAATCTGTTTATATTTTTCAGCCTTCTTTATAAACATAGACACTCACAATAAATGTTTAATTAAACATTTGAATAAAAAAAATATTATAACACTTTTAATAATTACCACTATTTCAAAACGGGAAGTATTTGTGCACGGTATAATACATATCCATAAGCAGTCTGAACCATGTCATATTTTACTAAAGTCAAACCCTTTACTTCTCATAACTCACTTTTCCTTTTCATAATGGATGAAAATATTGAACTTTTTATTTATCCATCACATCAAATCATTTAATTAGTGTGTTTTTAATACTTTTCAATATAATGACTTGCTTAAGATCCTTACATCTTTATCACAAATAGGATTTGAATCTATCTTTCTCTAGACAAGAGAACACGCAGGCTTAAAATTTATATTTAGGACACCGACAACAGGGAGACATAAAGAAGCAGAAATCCTTGCGGGCTTTCCTGAGACTGAACATTCATCTTATTCTAAGACTTGCTTTCAGATCTGCCATGGCAATATTTTAAAGCCTTTAACTACTTCCGGGCACTTCACAAAACCGATGATGAAAATCTCTGTAAAAAGCTTGCCAACCTATTTTCTCAAACACATAATTTAGAATCAAAACACAGAAGTTAAAGCAGTTTCTTATTGAAAATAAAAACTTAATTACTTTAACACCTAATGAAATTTAAATCAGAACTTTCAATGATTTTCTGTATGAATTCTTGTTTTTATTAAAGTCAAATGTAAATAAAGCTTCACATTTCTTTTAAGTTGCTTTTCCTTCTCGTAACAAATGAATATTTTAAACATTTATTTATTCATCATTTCATTATAATGTTTTTCTGAAGATTTGTACAATTTTTACTCAAGAAACTTATAACTTAAAATTTTAAATAAAATTTCACTTACACTTGCTAAGCAGGAAACGTACAGTTGAGCTATTTAAAAAAGGATGCTGAGTGATGAAACTGACTGAATATCTTTTGCCCTCAAATTTATTAAAATTATAGTGATTGCAGGTCATTTATTTATATAGGAAAATTTTTAATAAGCCACAATAAATGTTTTTTAAAAAAGAAAATGAGGATATATATATATATATATATATATCCAAATTTTTTTGAGAGCTTAAATACCGAGAGAGAGCTTAGAAATTCAAAAAGTGTTCGCTACTTCTATGAGTAGATGTTGCAGAAATTTCCTTTCCATTAAACTAAAATAGACAATCAGTAATAATGTAACAGATTAACATATTGCTTTCATTTTCATCTCCTTCATATCGAATCTTATGTAATTTATCTTTTCATTTCAACTCTCCCCGTCATGAGGTGTATCAACTAAAAAATTAATATTTTTAGACCCTATTTTATTACCCTTTGAGAAAAATGCGTTAACCCCTAGATATTTTCTATTATTAAATTTATGATTATTTAAATCAGGTGCTATTTCTTCGTACATGTTAACTGATTTTCTATAATGTTGCTAATTAGATCGGCGATTATTTTATTGTTGTTTTACAATGCCGGGCAACTCGATCTAAAGTCGTTGACCACTCTAAGACAGCAGATTCTAACAAAAATCTCCGGGGATAACATCTAAATGCTGACTCACTATTTCCCTCCTACCCAACTAATCCCAACTTTTCAACTGTAAATTTATTGAGTCCCATTCTCGGCATATACACGCGAACTTTCTATTCTGCTTTCTTAGGTTTCGAGTTCGGGTTATGATATCCAACGCGCTATCCACTAAGCACTCTGGTCTTAGATCAATTATTATAAAAAGCGTAGTTGCATTACATTCCTGTAGGAGGCCAAAAATACCTTTATCTATAAGGATAGGTTTATATAATAAATTAAGCTTATGTTTTACAAAAAAATAAGTTTTCAAACTTTCACACATAAAAAATAAACTTTCGGTACCATGGATTTTGGGTTCGAGTCCCGGTCGCGCCGTGGGTGTTTGTAGTGGTTCAGGATCCACTTTACGCCGTAGGTCCCGATCGCATATGACCTTAGAGTGTCACAGAGCTCAGTCAGACTCACCCACATAATTCCCAAACTGTAAAGCGGCAACTCAGCTCTAGGCACATTGATGTGGTGTGGTGTGGTGTAGTAGTAGTGGTAGTCGTAAAAAATAAACTCTTGAGATGACTTCTCCGTAAACTCTTGAACTCCCATCTCCGTCCTTTCAACAGATTTGTTTTATTCATAATATTTAAATACATGCATTTAAGTTAACCTTAAAAAGTAATAGAACAATACTCTTAACCAATTCATCATATTTATGTGACTTCACACATTTCATTTTATACCTTAAACCACATTGATTTAACATTTACTGCAAAGACTCAAAAATATTTCTTCTCTGTTTAAAATTTTCCTCGACAATTGTTTTTACTTAAACTCATTACACTCCAATATTGTCTAAACTTTTAATCTCATTATATTTTTAAAAAGTCATAGTGAAGACTTTTCTGGACCTATATTTGCTGCCTATATTTTGAAATCTGGAACTTTTCCAATAAATAAAATCTATCTATTTAATAATAGTTTGATTAACTAAGATTCTGCAGAAACCAATGATTTTAAGTAAATAATACTGTCTATGTAAACTACAAGGTTTCGCATTTCAATCCAATTATACGCTTCAAAAAAGTGTTCGAGATGTTTTTATTAATAGGGGTTTAACAAACAAAAGAGCTTCTGTCAGTGTACAGTTTTCCACTTCTGGTTGAAAATTATAGAGATTTCTAAGCATATGATAATTTTTATCTTCTCTGTTCCTGTTTATCCTTTCAAATCGTTTGACAATTTCGTAAAAACTGTTTAATGGAGCGTTTTCGATTGAATAAAGAATGCAATTTATTTCAACAGATTTTTTTTTATCGTAAAGCAACCATTGTTTACTTTAACCGTAATTCTTTCAAAAATATCGAGTAAAGACTTCAATTCAATTATTAGTTAAGCATTTAAAAATAAAGGAATTTTAATAAAGTTGTTTAAATGGATCTAAACAAGAGTAGAAAGTTAAGCTATGGACAATTCAATTGACTACACCATTCCACGAAGTGAGAACTTGAAGCAGGGTAAACAGCATTCTTAAAGTACTTAATTGACTTTGAAAGAGCTTGTTCTTAAGTTAATAAAAGGAACTGCTTTTGATGGAAGGGACAATAAATTAGCAAAATAAACTCTGAAGAGATTTAATTTTTAAGAAACTTGGATTTACTTTATTTCCAAACTAAATGTCCTTTATTCATTTTTAGTATTGCATTGCTTTCAACAAGGGAAAAATAGAAAGGAATAAAAAAAATAAATTTATCTTGTAGGTGATTTTCAGTTTTCTTTCTTTCGACGTATTTTACGACGCTTGATTTTTCCTTTTGAAAAATCTTGTTTCCAGAGAAAAGAAAACTTTATTTATGTTTTACTTCTGCAAAGAACAAACAAGTGAAGAGTTTCACCGTTTCTTTAAACAGATCAACTTTTGATCAAGTTTTACAGAACTTTTAAAGGAAAGAAAGAATAACTGTGTAAATATTCTTACACTTTGAGGTTTTTATACTGCTAAATAAAAAAAACTACCCTAAAGAGAAAATATTCCTTCTTTTTTAAAAACCTCGTGTTTATAAATTCAATATTGTGTCATTTCCTAGACTTTATCGGCGTATTATCTACTTAATGTACTTGAAAACTGAATGATTAAACCTGAAATGTCTGTAAGATAACAAGTAAAATGCTGTAGTTTTCTGTAGTGCATAAATCATGTAGGCGTGGTTCGAAGAAGGGCAATTGCCATAAATGTATTTGCTTTAAATTCGAACAAATGAAGCCTCAGCATACTAAGCCTCGTTACCATCTGACGGGGAAATAGTTAAGGGTTGGGCTTCTAACATGCGATTAAGCTCATTTTAGGTCAAATCAATTAAACACAAACTTTCTTAATGGGAATCGCTTTAATCACGGAACTCTTTCCCAAGTTTCCATTCAATTTCTGCCCACTTTCTGTAGCGTTACAGAAAATAGCCAATTATTCATAGAAGAGTTTATATGTAAAACACAAAAGGATCAAAGTAATTGTGCTGTTTACTAATGGTTAAGTAATTAACAAAAGTTATTTTCTGTCGATGTCCCCTTTTGGAAAGGTGATCTGCCCCTCATAGTACATTAGATGTATAGGAGCAATTCAATAGATCTAGAAAACAATTAATAGCCTAAGCTAGCACTGTTGGAAAAAAACAGTCTCCTTTGTCATGCCAATTCTCTGCAAAAATATTTAAGAATATAAAAATCTTTAAAAATATAAATAATCTCATATTTATACATATGTGTCCAATATTTTTTCTTCATCAGAAAAGTTTAAAAAACTATTTTAAAAATACTTTCTGAATTTATGTGTATAATATTTTAACTATTAACACTCTTTTTGTGTAATTTTACCGTTTAATGATTTTTTTAGTTGAACTAAAATCTCAGCAATTATTTAATTGACATATCTATAACGTTATTTACACAATCAAATGCTATATCCGCATAAGTAATATTTAGTGTGAACTGTAGATAAAAATATTAATACAACTAAATGAATAGCCAAAATTGTTTAATTTTTGAAAAAAAAAATTTCTATTATATATTTTTAATAACTGTTAAGTGTTTGTTATTTCACTTTTTAAAGTTTTTCTAACCTAAATTTATATTTTATTATATGAATACTCGTATATTCTTATGCAATTAGAAATATTAAAATACAAATTACTCCATAAAAAACAAAAGAATTGTGAATAAAATGTGTTTTACAAACCTTAATTTCTTATAGGGCATATTTACAATAGATTCTTATTTTAAATTCTTTAAACCCTATTTATTAAAAGAATTTAGGAAACTTTTAATCTTTAAATAAAAGTATTTAATATTGCATGTAAATAAGACATATTATCTATATAAATAGATCTAAATAATTTAATAATACACATATTTAATAATACATATGCATGAAATACATAAAATAATGCAGTCTTTTAACTGTTAATTAAATCTAGTGACCGAAGTCAAATGACTCACATTTTTTATATAAATAGGATAATTATAAATTTACTTTTAAAAAAATTTATCAACTCATTTTTACATAGAATAACATAATTTTGTTTCATAAAAATTGGAAATATATTATTCTAATAAAAGATCCTGAAATCTATCAATCTGTGTATATTTTTTTTCAGAAAACTGAGCAGATTTTTTAATAAACCTGCTTAATTTGAATTCAAATTACATAACATGTTTACCTGAATTGAACAAAATTAATTTGTTTCATTTACGAAATCACCTGCAATAGGATTTATAGTTAAAATATAAGAGATTGGAGTATAAATTACATCATTTAATAATTTTTTAATAAACTTTCTTAATATCTTCTTTTTAATTCAATGAATATTTATATGTGCATTTACATTTTATTGAAGATAAATGTATCAGTTACAACAGCATAGCGTTTGCAGAAAAATTCTAGAGGATTAGATATAACATAGTTACTTTCGTTAGAATAGCATTTTGTTTTTTGAGAGATATAGAAAAATATATTACTTGTTTGTACAAAATTAATTTAATTTTTTTTTTTTTACGATGTGATGCTTGGTAAGATATAAGTTTTAATCGTAGTTTTGTGAATGGAATTATAGATAAAAATTCATTAAATTTCAATGGAAATTTTCTCTCTATAACCATAATATATATGCATCCAAAATGCTTCATGTAGTTTCCTTAATTTTATTTTTGCTATTTGAACCTATTAATTTCTTTGAAATTTAGTAGATTAATATTTTATGAGTTAGTGATATCTTTAGTGTGCAGTTAATTCAATTATATTTATACTAATCTTATTGAGAAATTATGGAATCTAAGCTTTTATCAACACACTTCGGAATATTAAACAATGTTTTCAAGAAATCAGTCTCAATGTAATTTCTCTAATCAAAGTGTTATCAATTATTATGAAATTACTAATAATTATATCTGCTCACTCACCAATGCTTCTGATTATTTCAAAGCAACAAAGCTGAAATTTGAATTCAACAAAGACTGAAACTGAATTATATTTGAGGGGGAAATAAATTCTGATACTTTTAAGATTGACCTGAAATCATTTTCAATTTTCCTACGGATTCCGAGAACAAACGTGTCTTAAATCTCTTTTAAACCGACCGTTGTATTCATTGAGCGTAAATCTCAAGAAACCGTCATGAGAATTAGGTGTATGGGAATTCCTTGTAAATCGCCGATCCGTAAAAACCGTTGGGAATTAAGAATAGGGATTGCTATTGATACTTGTTAAGCTTAGAAATGAAAAGAAGGAAGAACTGTATTTTTTCCATTTTCTTTCAGTAACCCAAAGACTTGATAAGAGAAATATTTACCAGAGATTTCGTAGAATTGAATTTAGGGGAAATGGTCTTCTTCACAGTAATATGAAATTTTATTGCATCTTACTTTGAAGATGAACTTCATTTTTTTCATTTCGAGAAAAATTTAATAAACTTATACATAAAATGGGAAAATAACTGAAACCTCAGAATCAGTAATGGAAGAATTTATTCAAAAACTTTGATTTTTCTGCCTATAAGATAAGAAATCCGTGCATGGCTCAGATTTTTGTAAGAGAACTTTTTACAATTTAAAAATAATGTAAAATATTTTCAACGATTTCTCTGGACATTCATATATTTAAATATTTAATTTAATTCTTCATTTTAAAAATTTAAAATAAACTTGATACAATATGCTGCTTGATTAAAGAGCATATTGTAAATACACAATATGGATTTACATTCATTATTAAAATTATAATATTGAATAAATAACTTCATGGCAAATGTAGATAAAGAGAGATTTGATACTTAATTGTGCTTGAGGAGGATAAATTCTAATAAAGATAAGTTCTTATGAAGATAAGTTATTAAATTTAAGAAAGATTCTTATGAACATAAATTCTTAAGAAAATAAATTGAAGATAAATTAAAGATAAGATCTTATGAAGACAAATTATTATGAAAATAAATTGTAGAAAATTCTTATGAAGATAAATTCTTATAAAGGTAATTTAAAGACAAATTCTCATAAAGATAAATTCTTATGAAGATAAACTAAAAAGAAAGATACTTATAAAGATGAATTCTTATCTTATGACAATCTAATCTTATGAAGCTACATTATTATCTTATGTAGAAAAAAATGTTTTATGTAAGATAGGTAAATTAATGTCAAATTTATATACATTATAATTTTTTTTATACATTAAATAGTCAAATTTCTATACATTATAATTAATACAGTTTCAATAGCTATTGATCCCGCAAAAATAAATTATCAATTTAAGGTTTTATTTTTTATTGGTGCTAGATTTAAAATATAGCTTAACTATCAGGCAAAATTTTTAATTAATTTTCATTTAAGATTGACATTACAATGGAACTATTCCAAATGGTTGATTAGAGTAGCGGCTTGGACATGACGAAAACAATACTATTCAATCATATATAGTTAATTGAATACACAATTTACTTCTAGCATAATAAAATCCCAACACATCTAGGATGAAGGCATAATGTTTCAAGCTTTTATTTTGATCCATTTCAATAGATAGAACGAATCAACGAGTGATGGATCTTATGATATAAAGTAACTACAATAATCGAACCACCGATAGAAAAGGGTACAAGTAAATTAATTGATATTAATCTTTTGAAATTCAAATGAATTTTATAATGAAATCTAGTTTTCTTAGATTTCATTATAAAATATTCTCCTTATAATTGAACCATGAATTTAAAAAAGGATTCCTCTCGGAATTTTTTAAAAGGGTTTATTTTCCAAGTACATTCCTAGATCAATGTTTTAAGAGTGTGTAGAATTCATATTTATTTCTTAAAATGAAAAAAAAAAAACATTTCTTTTTTTTAATGAATTTTAAAAAGATATCATCTTGTTACTTGACCAATCACTTGATATCTGACAAGAAGGATGGGGTGTCTTTCCTTGATAAGACACATTCTTAGAAGGTGTTATGAGACAATGTTCATCATGTATTTCACATTTTGTTGACAGGGTTTTCTGAGGCAATATTACTGGGTAGTTTTAAATATTACTTTAGTTCTATTTTTTAATATATCTGAATCACGCAGAAAGAGTAACGAAACGTTTGTCTTATCAAAAACAAAAGGTTACTGTGCAAACACTACTAAGGACTACTGTGGGAAGGACTACTACTAGGAAGGACTACTCTGGAATATACTGTGGAAGAATTTCCAGTCTAACTCTCAAAAGTTCCAATCAGTCCTTAAAAATTAACGATCTGTAGAAGATAAAATATATATACAGGCAGTGGTCGAAAACTTCTAGAGACATTTTGCAGTAGTCGACAGCAGCAGCTAAGCCACAGAAAAGCCGTTGTGAAATTTTTAGAAAAAAATTGGTTAAGTGCTATTTTCCCTCATAAGTTGTTGTTGTTATCGTGTCCATGGATTTAAAATAAAAAATATAAAAGTTAGATCAAGTCAAAAGTCTTCACGATAACGGCCGCTAGCAATGGTGCCTCTTCACTTATACAGGACTTCTCTTAAGTTGACCTCGATTGACACCATACCCAATTGCAAAACATGGGGAGTGAGTGCTGGGCACTCCAGAATGTGCTTAGGTGTTAGGAAAGCGTTGGGACAATATCTGCAGGCGATGTATTCCCTGGTCTTGTCTGGGAGAATCTTCATCCCTCTGTAATGATTAGTTCTGAGTCTGCTAATAACTGATGTCAACTTCCTAGGGCAGTTGAAGTCCGTGATTAGTGGCTTCTTAAAGTTATGAGGAATTAGGCGGCTTTTGGCAACTGCGTTAGCGTCTGCAAGTGTGATGGTAGTCTTGGGTTGATCATTGTCCCTGGCTTCTTTGGCTAAAGAGTCAGCTCATTCGTTGCCCTCAATGTTTTCGTGTGCAGGAATCCATTGAAGATGACATGATTTGCCTCTACAGTGTAGAGTCTCGAGCAGAACATTTATCGCAGAAGTGATGTTAGTATTTCCATTTTTAATTGCTTCCAGAGCCGGTTTGCAGTCAGAAAAATCACTAATCCGTCAGTGAGGCCTGAAATATCTGAGTCATTTAGATATAAAGCAACAGCCTCTTTAATTGCTATGAGCTCACTGGTGAAGTTTGAAGCTATCAGGCCTGTGTTCTTTTTATGGTGGTATTTGCTTCCATTTGGAAGTAGAAAGAAAATGCCTGCACCTCGCTTATTGAGGAATTTGTCAGAGGATCCATCGGTGTATGCTATTGCAAGATTACCTTGTGAGAACTTATCTATGGTATCAAGGCATTTTTGTTTGAGAATGTTGGAGTCTTCTTTTTTGAACAAGGTTGCAATAGGTTCAAAACAAACTTAGTTTCACTTGGTGGTTTTCTGGGAAAAAGGGGCTCTTGAACAAAATCCAGAGAGGAATGTTCCAAATTTATCCGACTTCTGATAACTTTATCAAGCTGTAGAGTTGAGGATCTTTTGAGTCTGGTTGAGCCCTTCCATTCATTAAATATTCTGGTAGAGATATGATCCATGTTATTACTACGAAGTCTATTAGTAAATTTGATGTTGGCAAGGTTGCGTCTGTTTTCGAGAAGAGGTAGGGCACATTCCTGTTCAGCCTTGTTGTTATTGGTTGAGGGCACTGCTCCTATAATGACTTTTGATGCTCTGTGTTGGAGAGAGTCCATTTTAGAAGACTGGGAGCTTGGATTCCAAATCGGGGCAGCGTATTCAAGCAGAGGTCTAATGATGGAGCTGAATGCGTTTTTACAGTTTTAGGTTTTGATCCCCAAGTACTTCCACATAGTTTTCTGAGAATACATAACTTCCTCAGGGCTTTATTAGCAGTGTGTAGAATGTGCCTTGGGAAGCGAAGTTCAGGATCCATGGTAATGCCTATATAGGTGGGGAAGTCAATCCTCTTAATGGGAGAATCCTTGATCTTGATATCTAAATTAAATGTACTCCTGTGTTTCCTATAAGTAGAAAAGACACAAAAAGTGGTCTTGTCCGCATTGATAGATAGTTTAAGATCCTTTGCCCAAATAGCAGTGTTCTTCAAAGTGACGTTTAGGACTTTCTGGGAAGTTGTAATATCTCTGTGAGTGTGCCAGATTGCAATATCATCAGAGTAACAGGCAATTCTTGTATCTGAATGAATAGGGAGATGGATGGTGTTCATGTAAATAAGAAACAATAGAGGACTAAGAACTGAGCCCTGAGGTACCCCAGCCCATAATCTATGTGACTTCGATCGTGCACCGTTGAACCTAACAGAGAATTGTCTACCTCTGAGAAAATCATTAATCCATAAAAGCGCATTGTCTTTGATCCCGGTACTGTGAATAATATGTATAAGTTTTTGACATATTATTCATATATATGACAGCAGACGCGACGCGACCTGCAGCCCTCATATGTAGCATAACAAATTTATAAAATGCGAAAGACAATAATAACAAATAATAAAAATTTTCTTCCATAACAAACATTTTTAATAATGCCCTTTTAAAACTAAAATCACCTGAGCCCTATGATGAATCTCCGAAAACAATAGCAACCGTTTTGCCCGACAAGGCTTCATTCAAAGAAATCATTTCAGCATCCTGTGATGTAACATAATAGTTAGAGGTTTCAGAAGATTCTGCACTCCTACTTCAAATGGGTTGAAAAAATTCAGTGTTTTGTGGCTCTTGAAAATTTTCAAAAATCTCAGATGGACCCTTTTCGAAATTCAATTATGTTCAGAAAATATTATTGAGAACAGTCATCTTAACTAATTTTAAAAAAATATATAAGGAACTAAGCATGTATATTAAGAATAATCAAAGAAAGCCAGTGATTTCTGTTCGTGAGTAAATAAATGTTTAAAGCACAATAATGCAGAATTAATTCGTTACAAATAGATACATAGCCACAGCTATATCGACTGTAATCAAATTATAGTTTATACTCTTTTTAAAATTGATCCTTGAATAATGAAAGGTTGTGGCTTCAATAATAAAAGCACATATAAAGAAACAAAATCCAGTAAAATAAAAGATTTAATTTATTGGATAACGAATGCTTAAGACTAAAAATGGCCATTCTAATAAAAGTATAAAGGAAAAAAGAGCAACAAAACACTTTCCTGCTCGTGAATTTTATCATGTTTATATAGCGACTTCCGAACTTAGTAAACGATTAATTTCCCGGAATTTGATCTCCATTGTGTCCTTAGTAGAAGATTACTCGAGCGTAAATCTCAAAACACCTAGTCAAGTCAAGTCAAGTAAGTACTTCGTAAAATTTCTCAACTCCTCACCATTGTTTAAATTCTTTCTTCCTTAAAAAAAAACTTAACTGAAGATTATATTAGAGGTAAAAGTATTTCCAATATTGTCCATATATGTTTTTATTAGCTTTAAACTCTGTGATTTTGCTAGCTTGCCCCTTGAAAATCCCTAGTCGGCAATCATCATTTATTTTTCTAGGCTAAAACCTGACACATTTTTTCGGTGTTCTTTCTGTGTATTTAAATTTTCAATTTACTATCTATCCTGTGTTATTTTTTTTGTGTACTCAAATTTGCCCTTTATCATTTATCCTAAGTACGACTTTGTACCGTTTACCTTTTCTATAATGATTGATGTCAATGTCTTTGTAAATATTAGTGCCCATTCGCTTCGTTCTATTGATCTCGTGTTGTGGTACTTTTTTAGGAAATCTTTTGCTGTAATTTATCCCTTCTTGTTATTTTTTTATGTTTGTTATTTGAAATGACCAACTGACATCCAATCAAGTTAAAAAATAAACTCAAGTTAACAATAAACTCGCAGATTCATAGTGAAAGGGAAAATATGCAGCTTCAATAAGTCCAATAATCGTTGCCATAAGCTGATGAAGACTGAACTTTGAAAAGATGAGGAAGTGTAGTGACATTTTGTGGAGTAATTGTCCTGCACGTCATATGTCCCACAAAATTCTCAGTCTACCTATTCAAAATATTTTGTCACAATCTTCCTCAAGTCTACTTGCCTTTTAAATTCATGTTACCAGAGGAAGTCGAACCTTAATCGACTAGGCTAAAGTGGGATTTTTAGTCTGTCCTTCCTTCTCTAATAAAAGCGACTTGTTTTTCACATTCTCTAGAGGCGACATTTCTCACAAATGCAAACAAAATGAAAGAGTTAAAAACATTCGGTTCAGTTTTCACAAGCAGTTAAATAACTGAACGTGAGTTACGTATTCCATGGCCATTAATAAAATCAATATCAATATCTCAAGGCCTCTGGTTGAAACGTGACATTCAAAAGTTATCTAAAAAAGTTAATATCTAAAGCCTAGGCTCTAAATCAGAAGTCCGTCGGCTTGGTTTAGGCAGTCCATGAACTTAGATAAGAACATCTTTATTGTCACTGAATCTAGCATTAATTGGATGTATTTTTAATTAAATCCATCGTTAATTAGTGATCAGTAAAATCAACATTAATCCTGTGCAGAGGCCATCTTATCTTACTCTTATAAATATAAAACTCTAATTATATTAGTACTATTTATCTTTGGGAATCGGAATTTTACAACACTTACAATTTTACAAAGGTGAAAAATAGAAATTGATCAAATACCTAATCTGATATGCATGTCGTCTTATCAAACACCTCTTCACAACTAAATGTTCTCATTAAAAGTCACTTTTCTTCCTGGCTACTTTTTAATAAAATTTGAAACCTATTACAATATGCATTTATTTTATTTTTTATTTAATGTGCACAGAAACAAACATATATGTTATTTTTATCAACTTTTCAAGTTTGGTTTATTATTGCCTTATTATTATTTCAAGTGACCTATTATAATTGTTATTATTTAGTGCTTAAGTACATTATATTGAGAAAGATTCAGTGGTTTTCTTCTTACTGGTTAAGGTTCTTGAAACAAAAAGGGTTAAAATTTAATGTACGATTATTTATTTTTGGCATTCATGTATTTTAAAAGAAGATTATTTATTATTAAATTTGTTATTTTAAATTAATAAATGTACGATTATTATTTTTGGCATTCATGTATTTTTCTTCGAATTGTTTTTGAATTAATATGATTTTGAAACCATTAAAATATATTCTACTAATTAATAAAGTACATATAAATAAGGCACCTCGGAATTTTTGTATTGTGAATGCTATTATGTTATCTTGTTATACAATTTACGTGTAGCAAATACTGTTAGTAGCTTTTGGCATTCAAAATGGTCGTGTTCCTAATTCACTCTTTGTTTGTTCTCCTTTGGGTTTTAGGTGTATGTGTTATGTTCTTTATATATAGAGAGAGGGAGAAATATATATATTTGGTCATTATTCAAGATATTATCTGATCCACATGAATTTAACTTAGCGCATGATTGACGTCACACTACAATCATACGAAAGGCCACCAATTACAATCAGTTAAATTGGAACGATTCATTCCAAATGGAGAAAAAAAGACAGGTAACTACTTTTTATATATACTTTAACTGTTCCGCGATCATTATGTTCATATCAATAATCTTTTCAGCTTTTGATATTAAGAAAAAGTTTTTATATAAACTTGTTTTTCTAGTTTCACCTCTGCTTTAACATCCATCCACCCAACCTCGTATCAGCTTAGCATATAACCAAAGTGTAAAAGATTAAAAGCTGCTGTGTATAAGCTGTGTAAAGCGTGTAAAGTGTAAAATCTGTTGTGTACCTCGTGTAAATGACTTTGTAAAGTGTAAAAGCTGTTGTGTACCTCCTATCCACTTAGCATATAACCAAAGTGTAAAAGCAGCATAGATCTAAATGTTTACAACATTAAATAAAATTTTACTTTTAAAATTCACCCTAGTCGGGAAATTGGATTCAAATAATAATACAAAACGATACTTGGTTATATCATTGTAACCAAGTATTCAGAATGTCCAAATTGATAGTTTTAATACACAGCCAATGATTTACTGCACCTTTCCGTTTGGGTTCGAGGACTACCAAAATATTCTATTAACAATCCAATACATGCCAGCCTACAATTTTCAGAACAGACGAGAATCCAATCCATAACTCTCTTTTTCCGAAACAGCCAGTTCCCATCGACGCTCAAACCTTACAAAACAGAGTTGGTCAGATTTTAAATATGTGTAATACAATTCGGCAAATAATTGTATAAAGAAAAAACAAAATATAAAAGAAAATAATGTGTCTGAAAAACATTTGATTGTTATAACTCTTGACAGCTTACGTGAATTTTAATATCCAAACCTGGAAAACTTTTTATTAGAATAATCGATAACTCCGAAAGGGAAGATTATTTTCGTTGCAAGAGAATTTTTCCTGTGAAACTTGAAAGGCGAGATACCTTTGAAATTTTACTTCATTTGTTTAATGACAGATTGGAACAAACCTGTTTTTTTTTAACAGACACTGATTTCAAATGAAAGCTCTTTCCATGCAACTTGCCGTTCTAAGATCTTTCAATAAGATTTCAATAAGTGTCATGTTAAAATACAATTGCTTGAAAATTATAAAAAAAAGAAGGCAATCCATTCCCTTTGATTTCATTCAATTCAAACTTTCTCTAAATTTCAATGGGAAACTTGAAGCAGATATTGGCATAATTTCGTTTGTTTTTATACACTTCAGTGTTCAGCAAATTTGGTCGCACATGTCCACATACACCAAAACATCTATCATAAATCATCATCAAAACATCTATCATAAATCATCATCAAAACATCTATCTCAAAGAAAATTAATGATTTCCAGAATGTAAGAGAAATGTAATTAATCTGGAATGTGAATCAATTTAATTTAGTGCTTGATTTATGTCACACTACAGTCATACGAAAGACCACTAGCTACATTTAGTCAAATTGGAAGGATTCAATACAACTGAAAAAACAGAAAACTACTTTTTATATGCACTTATCAAAGCGATCATCATTAAGCATAAATTGCCTGATTTCCAATGCTAATATGATTTCCATTGTGAACGCTGAATAATTATAAGAGGGGACCATACCCTCTACTAACCAATTTTTTGTTCGATATTTTAAGCTCTTTTTTGATCTTCCGGCGCTAATGAATCTTACGCACATGGTGTACTTTGATCTGCTGCGTGTTCACACTTAATTTTAGTCCAGTACTTCTGGCGATATTTGACCAAAAGTGAAAATTATCTTCATTTTAAACACTTAATATGTTTACTTCTAAAGAACATTTTTGTTATTACACATAAAATGCTCGAAATTTTCTATGATTTTAGATAAATATTTGATTTTTTTTTTTTTTTTTTTTTAATTAATTCATTAAAAATAATTAATGTTTTAAAATACTATAAAACATAGCCTGAGCATTATGAGACAAAATTTATAGAAAAGATAATCAACTTATATCCTGATATTATGAGAAAAGGCATTAAAGATCGAATTTAAGGGGAAAAAATTAGATTTATTATATCTTATCTATTTTTAAGATTGTTGCGGTAGCGTGATAATATTCAAGTAAACAATTAATCGAGGCCTGCTGGCCTGGTGACTGGCACTCAGTGTCACAGCTTTCAGGTTCGAGTCCCAATGGTGCCAGGGATGTTTATAGGGGTTCGGAATCCACTTTAAACTGTAGGTCCCTTTCTAATATGGCTGTTGAACTGACAATCCTACCCCATAAAAAGAAAGCATCCCCTGTGTAGAAATCTGCCAGCAGACAGGCGGCCTTGGCCCACCATGGGGTTGTTGCGCCGCTGATGATGATGATGAAGCAAATAATCAAGAAAGAAATGCGTTAAAACATTTTTCAATGAAGTGATTCTACAGTAAGATCATGTTAATGTTTTTTAAACTGCTTTTTAAAAATATTATTGGTTGAACTTTAAAATTTATTTTCTTAATTTAAACTCATTCATCATTTTTGATAACAATATTAGAGTTTCCCTTCTTGTTGTCTTCATTTATATATATTTTTACACAAATATTCTGCATTAAATTAGTTTCACATAAAAACTTCAGTTAGATTTTTTTTTTCCTAATTAATATAGGAAAAGGAAAGTAAAAATATTTAGCTTTTTATAATATTGAAAAACTATACTGATTGAAAAAAAATAACCCCCAAAAAACTGTTGATTTTGATCATCGAGTCCCTCTCATAAAATCTAACTTGGAATTCAGTCATTCTGTGAGTAGGGAAAGATCAGAAGATCAAATAAATCGATAACAGTCCCCAAAAGCTACAAATTACTCTTTCAATTAGACTCGGTTTTCAAAGAATGTCTGTTCTTTTGAGTCTAGTCAGAAACCCTTCTTAGAGTAATGTCACTTTTCAAGGTCTCGTATAAACTATAAGATATTAAACTTTTCCGATTTGGAGCTCAAACTAAATGTAATCAAAAACACTTCATATAAATCATTCACCTTTTGAAATCTTTTGATTTTCAAAATAATTGATTATTTGATGAGTGGTCTTTTTATACGTCGTCATGTTGAAGAGCTAATTAATACTAGACCTAATGCATGCCACAAATAGATTAGTGTGGGGAAATGATACCTTCGGAGAGACTTGATTAGTTTGCAATTTACTTTATATTTACAAATAAAAATTTTCCCACAATTATGTTAAATAATACATAAATGCTAAAAGTTAAAATAAATTTCAATAAAAATGTAACATTTTTTAAGAAAAAAATATTTTTTGGTTTTATTTCATTTAATAAATTAATAATAATGTTCGTCTTAAAATCAATCAGATTAGTTAAAATATGAAAATTAATCTTAAATAACTATTCTTACATGTAAAAGTAACATTAATCTAAGTGTAGTTAATCTAAATTGAATTTGACTTCATATTAAAGCTGCATAATGACTGAAGGCGATTTGTAATTAATGCAGAAAAACTTCGGAAAATATGTCAGTACGAACAAATATCCCTCATCCTACAGTCGAACACAGGACCTCAGAGTGTAATTAACGTTGTAATAATTATTATCACATTATTTTGTAACAATTTCAAAAATAATTCATTTAATTATTTTTTTATAAATATAATTGGAAAACAAATTAAAATTAAGTTATGACTTTTATAAACTGAAATCCTATTTTTGTGTTATAAAACTAGCATTAAAATTATGTTTTCATCGTTTTCAAATTCCAGTAACTCGCGATTGCAAAGTGAAATATACAGAAAATTCAGTGTTAAACTAAAATATATCTCTGGAAAACCTGCTACGCAGCATCAACCTTTTGGCACCGCAATGTGGAAAGAATATCCCCAGGGATGTCAAGTGGAACCTTACATTATCTTCCTTGAGCTTAACAAAAAGACATTCCGATCTGAGGATTTATCATGCCCATTCTTGGCAGAAATAAGGGGAACTGCTATCATTAACATCATACCTGATTACTTGTATATTAAATAAGAAAAATAGGACGAATATTAAATAAAGTGTATTAATTATATCACTTTTAAATTATTTATCAAATTTCATTTTTTTTTTTTTTTTTTTTTAATATTTTAAAGAAGTAAATATATGAATTGGTTAAAAATATAATCTAACACGTATTTTTATTATCTAATTCAGAATTTTCTTAAAAATTAATATACTTGGTTAGAGAAATATGAATATAAAGCTTTTGAACAAAATTAGTATTTTTTTTTTTTTAATCGAAATAATTCAATTCTTAGAAAAAAAAAAAATATTATATCCTTCCCGAAAACCTGAGCAAAAATATTTTTAAACAGTAATAACTTCCGTAAAAAACTGGGAAAGTTGTTTTAAGATCAAAAACTAACAAAAAAAAATTACCTCGAAATGCTGACTCAACTAGTTATTTTAAGAATACGTGACCTTTACGCATACCATATGGCAACCCCTAAAATCTTAACAAAACATGACCTCTTAAGCAGGAACACATTTACGTCTGTCAACGCTAATAACTAGATATGGGATTCTCTTGAAAATTCATGAGCTTTCTCGTTATACTCAAAAACAACAAAGTGATTTCAGAAGCAAGTATTAAAAGCTTTTTTCCCCCGAAGTGCATTCTTTACAATAAAAACAAAAATGTTAGTAATGCTTTTTAGAAATTTTTGCCCAAATTACGGAAATGTGAAAAAAAAAAAAAAAAAAAAACATTTATTTGTTATTTTATTTCTTTTTAACTATATTCATTTAATCTGTCATCGATGTAGTTTATAAAACATAATTATTTAATGATGTATTTTGTTCTTTTTAGTAGGAAATTTCATAGTCACAAAGATAAACAAAAAGAAAACATAGTGGCATGGACACATTTATTGAAGCAGATATAGTAATCGTTGAGGCACTTGTCATGCTATGGGGTTAACTTTTGTATTCATGTGTCACAGAAATATGAAAAAGAACCGTTATGTTATAGCCGTGTGCATTTCTTCGTGTCTGAAAATGCTGAAAGGGCAGGAGTTTCTTGAGCTGTAAGAAAAGTTAGTAATCGCTGGGAGCAGGTTCAGGACTCTAGGATGGATGGTCTGCGGAATTCCTGCAGGATATACGTTCGTCGATGAGCACAATGTGAACACTTCTGAACACTATTGAACACTATTCTTCACTATTGAACACTTCTGTTCTACGTTCTTAAACTTTATCACAGAGCTACCTGGCATTCGATGGAAGAAGGAATAAAAGCGGCATTTCCAACCACTACGGCAGTGCTACTGCAAATGATTAGAAAGTATGAACTGTCGCATAAGATAGCCAAATCCTGAATATTTCAAGTTGCGCGCTCATCGTTCGCAATGCATGCCATGCCATTTGTTGGCAGTATGGAAGGACTTACTTTTGGATAAGCCTTGCAATATATTTTTCTGAGACATCTCTGAACAACAACAGTAACTAAACTAAATCAGTTTTGAAGTTACACGTTAAAACTTCAAGTCTTACTTCTAGCAATCAAAAGTAAATATATTAGCTTTTATATTCAGTTCGGTTTATAAATTTTTAAAATTGAAATTTTAATAGAAAGGTATTCAAGGTAATAAACAAATCAGAGATTAAAATAAGTTAAATATAATGAAATAATACAAGTTTACTACATTTTTAAAAATTTAAATTATCATACAGTGACGAATAATGAAGTAAGTTATCTGAGGACTAATAAAGCAATTAAATACAGAAATTTTATACCAATTTCTTCTTAATTTTCACTGGCTTTATTTTAAAAAAGAAATTATATTTGAATTCATCAAAAATTTCACAGTCAAAGCCTCAAAGCTATATTTTGGATTTAATTACATTAAAAACCTGTGAGATAGCCTGTTAAAAGCTGAAATTATTAACCGGAGGATCTTATTTTTATAGAATATGGGAACAAAATTTAGTGACACAAGCACTTTCTCAAATATCAATAATCTCATTCCAGTAAAAATTTTCTGGAAATCAAGGAACATTTTTATTTATACTATCAACAAAATTCACAATAATAAAGTATATGTTAGTATAACTAAAATTCTGTTCTTATGCTTCTTATTTTTCTTACTTGTTTGTATAAAGACCGTCGTAATTATTTCATGATTATATTAATTTATTAACTTAAGTACATTTTTAATACAATTATAAATTAAAATATTTAAGCATTTTTATTAAATAATATTTTTATTTTGAACAAAAACCAATATTGTTAAGAAAACATCAAGGCATCGGACCTTGAACCATGCTATAAAGGCAACATGGATTTATAGTTTCACTCATTCTCGTTCAACGGGAACAACAGCTGAAGTCTTCCTCGAAACTGGACTCTGCCTCTATTTCAAAAATTTTTAATTTTGCCACATCCTAAAATATTTGTGCCTGCTTTTACACCGCTACCCAAAGTCGGTGACTTTGGATAACAAATCCGAGACTTCTGCAATGCAGTCGTAAACCAAGTGGCAGACAAATGAATAAGCTTGAAATTTAAATCCATAATTCTTTTAATATTAACGTTGCGGAATTAAAGAATTGCTATCCAGCTCGAAAGGCAATGGAAGGGATGTTATCAATATGTTAACAGCCACTATCAGTCAAGCTAGCAGCTATGACTTTTACTCATTTTGATGAAATTTATGCAAATAATATCATCAAAAACCTTTTGGTAGAAAAATATAGTTTGATCCAAGTTCGTAGCTTGATTAGTTAGAAAATGCTAGTATGCTATTAATGAGAGCTTAGATCAGAGGTGGCCAACCAGCGGCCCGCCTTGAATATTTTTCCGGCCTGTGAGATTTATCACACATTTACAAAATATATTTATTTTATAATGGCCAAAGTAGTGAAAACCAATGTATTAAAAAAATACATTATTTATGCATCCATATATTGACCAAACAAAAAACACGCTCAAACCGGACGCAACACCAATTACGATGTGCAAATACCCCAATTGAGATCGATTTGCAAAAGCTAAGTGAATGAAAGAATGGAGAAACAAATATCATATTAGTAAAATAAATATTTTTTTAATGATTTCCTTTTCTTATTTCGTATATATTTATATATTTTTTATGTTCCATTTTTAGTGTTATATATTTCTTTACAGTGTGAGTTTAGTATTAGTATTATTATTAGCTTGTCCGAAATTTTTAAAACATATCAAGGAATCCCACAGGGTTCAGTTTTGAGACCCACCCTCTTTTCACTATATTTGACTGGTATCGAGAGAGTTGTCTCCCCTTGTCAAATATGCATTTCTGCTGATGACATTATCGTTTGGGACCACAATTCGGATTTAACTAAACTAGAAAATACACTCAACGACACCTTGGAGAAAATTCAACACTTTGCAGATGAGCATAAATTGGCTTTTAACACTACCAAATCTGTAAGTTGCCTCTTCACAACTAACAAACACTTGTTCAACTATCAGCCAAAAATTTTTCTAAAGCGACAATTACTAGAATCTACTAAAACTCCTACCTATCTAGGGTTTACTCTAGATACTGAAATTAACTGTAGTAAGCACATTAACAGACTCTGTGAGAAGATTAGGAAAAGGCTTCAACTACTAAAATACATTTCTGGAAGGGATTGGGGAGCCGATGCAAACACACTCAAGATCACTTATACTGCGCTTATAAGGTCAATCCTTGAATATGGCTATCAGATCTATTAAGTTGCAGCATCTACTAACCTAAAAAAACTAGAGAGAATACAATTTAGTGTTGCCAGAATTATCACTGGTCTCGGGCACAGTTGTCCCAATGATATTGTTTGTTATGAGGATGATCTTCAGCCCGTCTCCTTGAGAAGAGAAATAAATATGGCTAAGTACGTTGCAAAGCTAAAGAGTTTTAAGCCTTATAACAGATCATCTAACCTTTTATCGAACTGGACAAATAACCAGAGATTAAAAAGGACAGCCCTCTGTGTTTAATATGGAAGCAGGGATTGTCAGATATTGAAGTCGAGCCCAGTGTTCCTTTTAATCTACTGACACCTACTACTGTACTTAGTAATGTAACTTTTAATGAAGACTTGAAAGTGAAATTTATCAAACATGAAGAACACCCGGAGTTGCTGCGTCAGTTGGCTCTCGAGATCATCAAAAATATTTCTCCTCGGGCCCTGGTTATTTACACTGACGGAAGCAAATCTGACTCTGGAAGAACAGGTAGCGGAATTTTTATGAAGACAAGTACAGGAGAATTTGGATATCGTTTTAGAAACCCGGACCACAGCTCAGTATTCCACTCAGAATTAATTGCTATAAGCGAAGCTCTGAGCCTAGCTTTAGACTTTAAAGAACCTGATGTTTGGATTCTGACTGATAGTAAGTGCTCAATACAGTATTTGAAGGATTGGCCAAGCATCCTGGACAAATTGGGGCAGGACATCGTTTCTAAACTAATTGCTTTGGGCTAGATCGGATCGGTGCGCTTGCAATGGATTCCCTTCCATGTAGGCATCTATGGAAATGAAATTGCTGATCTGCTCGCTAGGGAAGGTTGCGAACTTCCCAAAGCTTCTTCTTCCAATCTGTTAGCTTCAGAGGTTCATTCCATGACTTTAGCCAGAGTGAATACCGCTTGGAGGTCGCCACCAATTCATGCTTGGTACGCCGCTAAATATCCTGGTATGTCCTTGCAGTGTTCCTGTCCTAGATCTGCTCAAACGGCTTTAGCTAGACTAAGGACTGGCCACACTAAGAGTTTGACCTTCAATGGAGACGAGAAGACATATACCCTTTGTCATTGTTCGGCAATCGCGTCTCCCTCTCATCTCATGGATTGTATTGGTGCCTCTGTGAGGCAACTGTTGAATGAGGGGAGGACCGTTTACGATCTATTGATGCAGCATGATCTACTGGACTTGGTTTAGGATTCTAAATCAAGGGGATAAGCTATAGCAAACAACATTATTATATTATCTATGTTTGCATGTAAGAAGAATAGTAAACACAAAAATAATAACTCATTATGTTTCAATTTTTCACTCCAAAAAAAATGTCTATAGTGGGTCTAAATCTAATATGGAATATATAATTTTATATGCGGCCAGAGGAGTTATGATGCATTTCCAAACTGGCCTGCAAGATCATTTGGGTAGGCCACCCTGGGTTAGATGTTAATGTTGAAATAACATAAATTTTGACTAATTAATTTTATATTGATGGTTATGAAAATAATTAAGATTTTTATAATTTATTGACTAGCATTTACTTTAGAATTTTAAAAATTAAATTACTCTTTTCACACCTGCCATGAATGTTATCTTTGTAAATCGTGCTAAATAACATCTATAAAAGCTAATAAACAGCTAGGTAAATAACATCTAGTTACTTACCTAGCTGTAAAAAGCTAGTTTAGCCATTGGGGCACATTGGAACATATATAATATTTAGGTATTTATTAGTTTGTTCTTCCTTAAGAAAAATTTATAAGCCATTATTTGTTTAATTTTTTTCCTTAGAACAAGAATGTTATACCATCAGTTTTACTATTTGTAACTTTCTATTTTTTTCTTTAGAAATTAACACCTCTGGTTTTGTCTTAGCAGTAACAAATCAAAGCAAAATATCATTTCAACACTAATAATACTTACAATCATGTAAGTTCATCATTAATGTGGGAAAAATTAAGTAACTATTAAAAATGTGTCGCTTTTTTCTTGATTATTATTTAAAATTTCTTCACAAACTCATTTTATTAATTTTAATTGAAATGAAATAATCAAAAATCGAGGAAACTGTTGATTTTAACTCCTAAATAATGTGAAGACTCAGATATTTGACTTAAAAGTAAAATTCCTAGAAAAAAATTAATTTTTAAGTATAAAAAATTGCAAAAAGAATTAGGGAAAAAAGAACATATTAATTGGACAAATCATCAATGGAAGCAAATCATTTAGCTTAATGAAACTTTACTATTTGAAAATGATTGATAAAAATGTGAGCAATATAAAATAAAACAAAATCTATTGTATTGAAACAAATGTCTAAATTCCTACTAGCACAATTATATCAGCAGGTGGTATTAACCGTCTTCATAAACGGTTGGCATGCAAGAAAATATAATGAGCCTTAACATGTTTTAGAACAATTTTAGGACCTTTAATTAATGTTTAAAATGTAAATACATATTATTTATATTATTTAATTGTATTTTTCTGGACTATAAGTCAGCATCCTCTTTTAATCACATAATAGATTTCACAAAATTTCTAGGAATATTTTGCTGCATTTTTCTATAACTATTTTCTAGAGTCTATCTATTTGGGTAGATTTAGGGCAAATGACATTTTACAGCAAGCCAAAGGTATAATAATCCATAGGTGAAATATCAGTTGACTTCAATGGAATATGCTGAACAAATATACATTCGAAGCTATATGACACATAATTTTTTTTCAAGGAATGCAGCTATAGATTTCGAAATAATACTGGTGGATTTGTCTCGTAGTTTTTCTCTTTGAAAGTCATTGAGTTAAGGAAATTGAATTTCTTTTGTAAATATTGAATTTAAAACATTTCCCGGATAGCAAGATGAGTTTATCTTAACTTTTTTTCCGTAATTTTTAACTTCCTATTATAAACGAAACCTGTAAAATAATAAACTTCTTACTGAAACTTTTTTTTTTCTTACGTTAGTACAGGTTAACACAGCTTTATCTCTTGCATTTATGTGAGAAAACTCATGCTTCATCAAGGTATATTCTGTTAAATAGTATTCTTACAGGACTTTAAATCATTATGCCTCGGCAGGCATTTGCAAATTTTAGGATTGTTATTGTTTATAAAACTGTAAATATTTATTTTCTTTTGTTTATTGTTACTGCAGATGCATTCAAAAACTTCGCTATTTTTCTGTGTTGGTGGAATTTTTCTCATTACCTAAGTCTTCATTTTAAAGAGTAACAATGTATACCTTTTCTGGTGGTTAGCTCGGAGATTTCCTTCCTTGATTGATAGTTTTCCTTTTCCGATTTATCAATCGGATTATTTATTTGACACTTTGTAATATAATAGCATGTGTTTTACAACATTCATGAGTTATAGAATATGGTTTATTTTTGCAAATTTTAAAACATTCCATTCAATCAAAATCATATTTACATGATTAAATGTGTATGATCATAAAATCTGCAATGCCTAGTCTCAAATCATAAAATCTTTGTAACATTTTACTTTAATTACCCACCTCACTTCCCAATAATAAACAATTTCATAATCTGAAAATATGTCTGCCAAATTTAAGGAGTAATTAAGTGCAGGGACTTAACAAAGTTAGTACTGTCTACTACAACTTTTATAACATTCATGAATTCAATTGATTTTGTAAACAGATTTTTCACATGGATAATGTAATTAAAATTTTAAAATTTTCTGGGTGGTTATATAGCTCTTCCAGGAACTATCCCAATAGTAACCTTCCATGCCCCAACTATAGAATGAGATCAGTGCGTATGCCAGATAGTGAACTCCACTAAAATTCAAATTTCACGAAGACTGCTGACTGTTTATAATATATCACTGGTAGTTGTTTTTCCAAGGGCTAAATAAGGGCTTTCAATAATTCTCTGATCTACAGATCTGCGTCAACTCCTCGAATAAATATTGTTATGATGTATTGGAGCCATTAGAGCTGTAATCAAAAGAAAAAAAAAAATCATTCCAATTTAGCCATCTTCTCTGTTAAACTGCCAATTATCATCAGTTATCTTTTCTATCCAAAAGACAACAGTACGTCTCAACAAAAAAAAAAGCCTTTTCTTTGCAAGACATATCTTGAAAACATATTTTATTTGTAACAATCAGCAGACATTCTTTTCTAAATTCTACTTCATCAAATGATTCAGAAGGCTTAGCGATTTTTCGCTTATCACAAAGATGGCATGATGTGGCACTGATTTCTTACTTGTTGGAACATTTGCTGATGGTATCCAAGTTCTTCTTCAACTTCTGTATTTCATCTTTTCGTAGATGTCCGTCATTTTTTTATATAATTCGCATATCTTGAAATAAACTCTCTGTTCAAATTGAATACTTAATTTATATGGATTCGTTACCCAGCAAATATATTGGCAGAGTAAAATAATAACTCTTCATTTAGTTGTCTTCAAATGGACGGTCCTCTGCATCTATTTTCCTTTTCTTTTTTTACATAATACTTAATATTATCCCAAATTTATAAGTTATAATCAGAACTGTCAAACACAATAGGGAATAAACAAAAAAACGCAATATCCATACAAATACCAAATTATCACATTGTAACACATTTACACAAACCAAAGCTAGAGAAAGAACTTGTTTGAGAAGAAAACATATGGCGTGTTTTGCGCAAATCATATCACAAATTAATTTTTGTTTAAAAATACATGCATAACTCATCAAATAATTCTTATTTTAAATATAGTTGTTGATATAGTTCTTATGAAAGGAGCAAGTAAATGCTGTCAAAATATCTCGGGTTTAAATCTTCTTATATTACTTTCATGTAAATTAATTATATAATATATCTTATGACAGCTATAACTTTCTATCGTTATTATTCAAAACGAAAACATTTAAAAATTATAAATTATGTTAAAAAAAAGTTTGATGTATTTATTTGTAAATGCTCGATACTTGGAGGACGTATTCCAATACTATTAGTAAATATTTAATTCTTTTAGTTTCTGTGTTATTGTAAATTTCAACCCCATTGTTGTAAGTATTAAAAATAATTACGTCAAAAATTAAACTTATAGTTTATTAAAACTAAACTTAACTTATATATATATAGAGAGAGAGAAAAATATATATATATATATAGAGAGAGAGAGAGAGAGAGAGAAATGTATATTTCTATTTCATTAGATTAGATGAATTGTTGGGCGATAATAAGAGTTAACAAAATTGGTAAGTGGATATTTATTTAAAAGAATATAGAAAGCATATTGAAATATAAAAGTAATTATTTCCATGCTATTATAAAAATTATTGAAGCTTTATTTCTAGAAAAATTTTGTAAAACTGCTTTTGGTAATCTGCATTCTATTGTATTAATAAATATTCAGTTTATTGATAATTCTTATAATGCATAATTTTATGATTGATTTGTTATGATCAAAAGAGAGAATTATTATAACAAAATTATTTTCATAAGTATTAAAATTTTCTTTTTAATTATTTGTTATATTTTTTATTAATGAGACCTTCTTAAGATAATCTAAAATTTATAAATGAAAAATGTGTAATAAAGAAATAAAATAAATAAATGTTGCAAGTCTTGCCTGTAGAAAAACAAATCACATTTCTACTGCATTTTATGAAACTTCTATATTAAAAATCTACTTTGCACAGTTGTCAACTTTTATTTTTGGAGGATAAGATTTTACAATACAATATTTTATAAAAAGATAAAAATAAAAAATGTTTAATAGTTTTTCAGTTACCTTAACAGTACATAAAAACTATCTAATTATAAATACTTACTAATTTAATATAAAGCTTAAGAACCAAATTTAACCTTATACATCCTAACTATGTGTAATACACAATAGTTACAAATCTTATTAAATTAATATATATATATATATATATATATATATGAGATTTAATTCTTGGTTTACAAAGTAACCATATATTTTTTACACTTATTTTCTTTAGAAGAGGGGGTTTTTTTAACTATGTTTTCTTGGTTTTTTAACTTGCTTAATAAAAGTCAACAGGATTTGGCTTCCTTACTCTTTAAATTTATACATTTTGAAACACATGGTGTAATTAATATATTTTTAAAATAAAAGAAATTTTTGTACAACAGAATTTAATATTCTTGATTACAATAAAAGTTACTCTTTTTTCTTATTTCAAGTTCCACTTTTGCCACTTGGATATAGGCAAACCTTTTAACAGTGTCAGCACTAAATAAACACTGGTACAACATTGATAAAATGTAGAAGACTTAATCTTTTGTGGAGATAAGAAAATTGAACTAAAATGCAAAAGACTTCTACAAAATGCCAAAGACTTGGCAACTAAGAGCTTGAGGAAATTCAAGTCTTGTTTTAAAGCCAAAATTGAAATTTTCAAGAAATCAAAGAAATAGCAAAATCCTCATAGGTACTCCAGAAAAGAGAGAAATTGAAGTAAAACGAGCACCCAAATTTTCATAACATTCAACTTTTCATGTATTTTTATAAAGAGATTTGATTAAATTGCTCAGAAATATGAAGTTTAACATAACAATTTCTATAATTCTCAGATCATGGATTTTTTTCTGAAAAAGTTCTTACTAGGTTACTAGTTCTATTATTGTCAAATAGCATCTTTTTGGAGAATGAAAGATATATAGCCAAGACTAAAGAATTTTTATGAATAAAAATGCATCAGAAAACAAAAAAATAAAATAAGACTAAAAAGAATATAAAAAATATATGGTATTTATTTTGTAATGATGTAAGTAATAAGTGTGCAAATTATGTAAGTATGTGTTTTATAACTTTCTTTCTTATTTTCAGAAAAATACAAATTCATTCTGAGTATATTTTGTGAAAAATACTTTTTAAGCTATTATATAAATAGATTGAATCATAATTCTTTTAAATTTAAGAAATTTTTGGATCACCCCACTCCTATGATGCAATATCTTTAGTATCGACATTGTCTTCTCGGAAAAAAAAATTTTGAGAATTAAAATCCAAATTATTGAAAATAATATTAAAAAAGACTGCCTGATTTGCTATCCTTCCAGTTAAGTAATGCATGAAATGGCAATAAAAATCCATTCAATATTTCAGTAAAGTAATACATATAATGTGATAAATATTAAGAAATTCATGTAAATAAATCTTATAATAATCAAAATTTAATATACTTTAATACATAAAACTAAAAATAACATGAAATGTAGATAAAAGTAATTAAGCTAATAAACAATTTTAAGTTTAGATAAGCTAAACAAATTACTACTTGAAGTAAAAACTTTTTTAATTTAATACTACATTTTACATTTTAATTAATATAAAACACCTGTTTAAAAAAATTGAGCAAACTTTTCTTTCAACTTCAGTTTTATTGAACATTTATAAACAGTAATAAAAAATACACAGAAAGATTTTTAATAATTTTTGATAATAGATAAGTATGTACATTGAAGTATAAATAAATTCACAATATAACAGGAATTTACAATCAATCATTGACAAAAATTCAAAATTTATTAACAAATATATTAAAATAATAACCACAACTGTATTATAAATGTTTTTCATTTCAAATAATTCAGATATGATATTAATTTTCTAACATCATCTACTAATATTACATTTGTACATTTATACATGTTTAAGCTCTTTATTAAAGTCAAAAACTTTAAAAACACAAAATTTGTTGAGTAGTATATTCTTTGCATAAAAGTACATTAAGAAATTACCATTTTGAATTTTAGGAAAAAAGTAATATTCAAGATGGAGTTTTTGATTTTGATGAATTATTCTGAAAAATTAAAAGAATTAATATCAGCCAATATTCCAGAAAAATTTTTTTAATTTTCATTAACTTATTAAGATTAAAATTTTATGTAAATATTTCTATAAAAGAAAAACATATAATACTATTTCACATATTTGCATTTCTTCAAACCCAAAACTCCTCATTTTATCCTCTGATTTTGAATAATTCTATCTGGCATCTAATAAACTCCAATAGTTTAATTAAATAATGGTTTTAAATGTAATACAAATCTTAAAAAATATGTTGCATAATTAGAATTATACATATATAAAGTGTGTGTGTGTAAAGAACTTTCAATTACACTTATTTACTTAAATATTATACATTGCAATACTATAGTAAAGAAACGACAATGAAATGAGTGAGATATACATTTCCACTTTGATGGATGTAATCGATGGGCACTTCTAACTAACATAATATCAAAAATACAATATATAATTTCTTTCCTTGTAATCCTCCCAAATGCATTTTTAAAAAATGGATTGAAAAGAATATACTGTTATTGAAAAGTATATTCTTTTCTGTACTGTTAAAGGATATTCTGTACATTTTTTGCAATATTTGAAGAAAAGGAGTTCAAAAATATATATAATTTAAATGAATTTTGTTGAAATAACAGTGTTTATATTATTAGTCTACCTATGAATTCTCAGTTATCCTTTGTTATTGTTTAAAAGTTTAATTAGATGGTAGTACTTTTATTTAAGCGAAAACTTGAAATTTTATGTAATGTTATTAATTCATAATTCTAAATATTATTTCTATTGTAATTATAAGACATGTCAAAATTTGATTTGGCTCTTTTGACGTTTTGTAACTTTGGCTTTGTTCTTCAAAGTATATGTTACATGCATGCAATTAACTATATACACTCATGTCCATAAATTAAGGATAATTCAGAATCACACAGAAATTGAACTCTAGAATAAAAATTTCACCTGTAGAATTATCACACACATCTTGAAGAAGAATATGCAAATTACAGGAAACCACCAGATGGCGCGGATAGTACGTCACAATGACGAGAGTGTAAGAGAGGGGTATATAGGGAATGGTGGCAAAGTGGTAAAATTGTTCACAAGTGCTTTAAAAGCCTTTCAGTGCAATAACCGCATAGTTATAGCACAAAGGAAGCATTTGGATGATTTTTACGTGGTAGAATTATCGGACGACTGGAATGTGGACGTACACAGCTGGAAGTATCCGAGGAACTTGAAATCGCCCAGAGTGTCATCTCCAGGCTTTGGCAACGATTTCAAGATGATGGTAATGTGAGTAGATGTTACAGCACAGGTCGCTCCCGAGTTACAACGCCGAATGAGGACCGGTATTTAGCAGTTACTGCCAAAAGAAACCGACGGAGCACAGCATCAGACCTGTTTCGTCAGCTCTCTTCAGCTACCGGTACGACAGTTTCAAGGCAGACCGTGTACAGACGCTTAGGGCACATTGGTCTATATGCTCGTAGGCCTGTCAGATGTGTTCCACTTACCGCAACTCACTGTCGCCTGCGATTAACCTGGAGTAGAGAGCATGCATTGTGGACACTGCAACAGTGGTCTTGTGTGATATTTTCCGGCGAGTCCAGGTTTAGTTTGCAGTCTGATTCTCGCCGGACTTTCATATGGAGAGCGCCAGGTACCCGTTACCTCCAAGAGAACACCATTGAACGACACCGTTACGGGGCGTTTCGGGGCGCCATGGGTGCTGAATTTCTGTTTATGGATGACAACGCCCGTCCTCACCGTGCAAACATTGTAGACGAATGCCTTCAATTGGAGGATATCACCCGTATGGATTGGCCAGCATACTCACCGGACTTGAATCAATAGAGCATGTGTGGGATATGCTTGGCCGACGAATTGCAGCCCGTCAACCCTCGCCCACCTGTGAACCGGAACTTCGGAGGGCATTGCTTGATGAGTGGTGTAATATTCCCCAAGATCAGATTGATAATTTGATACTCAGCATGCCTAGGCGTTGTAAGGCCTGTATTGCATCGTCCGGGAGACATACTCCATATTGGCCATCATACTAACCATGTTATACTGTTTTTTGTAAATAGGTTCTTTTTTGAAATATGCTCCAGGGAGTAAAAATCGCAATTTTTATTAATTATGTCAAACATATAGCATCTTTTGCTCTTTGCCTTTTTTGTTTAATAAATAGATTTTACAAATAAGTCAAATTTGTTTTGATTCATATAGCATCTTTTTCTGCTCTTTGCCTTTTAAAGTAATGAAAAAAATATTTTGAATCATATACATTTTTGGAAAAAAAAAAAACATTATGAAATTTATTAGGAAAAAATATTGCCACTTAATTATTCTGATTGGTCTTAAATCAAATTCTTTTACAAAACCATTTTAATGTTTTCTAATTTATTTCATAAAATAAGTGAACAATTTTCTGATATTTTCATCTAAATAACACTATTCCAAAGTAGCTTTAAATCAGTGTTTTGCACTAAAACAGGACTAATTCAAAATCAGTTTTTTGCATTAAACAAGCAATTTTTTTTTTCTTTTTTTTTTTTTCTGAAATCCCTTTAGAAAAAAAAAGATATTCTTGAATGTTAAGGAATACAGCTAACAAAAATATTTAAAAAGACAACAAAAGAGACTTTTAAAAAAGGATAACTGGATTATTATTATTTTTTTTTTTTTTTAATTTTGAAATATATTCTAGCAATTACAAGATTTGAATACTTTCATAGTCAAACACTTACAGTTCAGAAGAAATGGAAAACAAATTGTACTCATGTATAACAAAAAATCAATTTTAATGTAATGAAATCTCTTGAGATGTAAAGTAAACTTTTATATATAAGGAACATCCAGACACATAATATGAAATAATAACCATACCATTTAACCCCCACCCCCTCCCCTCCCTATAATTTGGATGTGATCCAAACCCAAAACTTTTTAAGACACAACCGTGTTCAAACTGACATGGCACTAACTAATTAAGTTAAGGATTAAATGTGCTTAAAGTAACTACAAGTAGGAAATATGATTATAACTTATTTGTTGTATACTAATGAATGTCATTGGGAAAAATACATGACTTAAATACTTACAGTTGAAATTGCAATTTGGATGAATTTTAAAAACAGTAACAATATATTTTATAAATATCTAATTTTTGCATCATAATTAATAATGTAATAATTCTGTAAATGTAAAAGTTCCTTTGTTTCAGTAATAAATTGAGATAATTTATTCACTATTTTAACATTTGTACATTTCAATGGATGGAAACACTTATTAATTCAGAATGCACTAATTATTTTAAAAATATTTTTAATGTAAAAATAGGTAATTTTTTAATTACCTATTTTGGTAATTAATACTGGTACTCTTTAAAATATTTTTTACCCTTCTTTATTATAGAATTCTCCCTTTTATTAAAGCTTTATATATAATGCTTCAAAATGTTAACCTGATTCACAGGATGCATTTTAGATGACTTGAATTTAGAAATTATAATCCATTAAATGATAAAACCAATAAAATTTACTATTAATTTATCAAAAATGATATACATTAAAAGTATTTGGGCTTTATGGTACTAACCAGTTTTATAGAAATAAATTATACTTTCATTTAATACAATTTCTCACGGGTGAAACTTCGATAAATCATTAAATATTGCCATTATTATTATTTAATATAACTATCAAAGTACTTGACAAAGGATGTGTAACTCTAGATTTTATTTTAAATTTCATTTAGAAATGGAAAAAACGAATGCAATTTCAATGATTAATTGAAAAGGTAATTCCTCGCATCTAAATAAGATACCAATGTTTTCTGCAATATTTGAAATGGATAATTCTGTATTGCAGTTGTGGGCGGGGCAGCTATTACAAAACACTTGACCAACAACAAACATAAACAATAATTAGAATCATCAATTGCCAGCAGTAAAGTAACAAGTTATTTCAAAACTTCAAATTATTGTGAAGATTAAATAAATCAGCTACAATGGAGGAAGCATTTGCATTTCATACAGTAATTCATATTCGAAGTTTTTTTAGTTTGAAATGTAAAACTAAATTAATGAAAAAATTTCACAATGCTAAATTTTCATGTGCTAGGGCAATATATGAGGCTATTATTAAATCTGTATTTAAAAATGATTGTGCTGAAATACTTAAAGGAAACTTGGAAACTGCAACATTTGTAACGGTTTTATCTGATGCATCACATCATAATGAAATTAAATTGTATCCAATAATATCCAAAATATTTTAATGTTACTAAGGGCTTTCTAAATTTAATTCAGCAATTTCGTTCTCAATGAGCTTAAATTTCAAGGAAAGTTTTAACTTAGAATCCATTGAGGGTGAAACTACTGTTATTTTGTCAAACAATCTATACAAATGAAAACAATTAGAAATTCAAAGTTATTTCACTAACAGCTGATAATAAAAACACAATTTTGGTGTGCAAAGATGTAAAGGATTGTACATAAAATAACAAGATTTAGTCCAAAAGCAAATACTAAGAATAGGTTGTAAAGCACTCATTTTCAAATGAAATCAACATATCATATACCATGCCAATTGATGTATAAGTAATAATACTTGCAATTTATTTGTATTTTAGAAATTTTAAATTTTGCATGGCTATTACAAAACAATTTTGTGAAGAAGCAATAGATGTATAAAAACCTTTCAAGAGTTAGATTGCTTGCTTTAACACCTATAGAGTGTAATATATAATTATTTGTGCCTCACCATTCATATTTTTTAAGTTTAGACAAAGGTCCTAAAATCGAGGAATCGCTTTTTAATAATGAAATATTTGAGACCATAATGAATTTTGTATGAGTCAAACATCCATTTTTCACTAAACAAGAAACCCAAGAAGATTGGAAATAAACACATTTAAGCTACAGAAGTTAGTTTTATTTTAAATGACTTTATCCTTCAATATAAAACTCAATTTGAAGAAAAATTTCTTTCTTTGGTAATAAAAAGTTAAAAGTGTAGATTTTTGCCAAACATGTTTTCAATAAATCGATTAATGATCTGAAACAAACATCACGAGAAAATACAGCTTCCAATAGACTTTATAAAAAGTATATTAGACAGATATTGAATCTTATGTTGAGTTTTTATCTAAAGAAATACCAGACATTAACATAGATGAAAATTGCAGTTTTGAAGAAAGAAGACAGAATGTACATTTAAATTGTTAAATGTAATATAAAAATAAACACATTGGAATTGAAAAATAACGGGTGGAAATATCCAGTAATTTCAAGCACGAACATAATTCATGTGAAAATTTATTTATTTTTGTTCATTAATGTTGTTCTACACTGGAACTAATGCAGCAGTTAAAAGGATTTTTCAATTGAAATGAATTTTTAACAAATGAGAAATCGCAAATTGAATGTTTATATAGTAGCTACATCACTTGTCATAAAATTCAATATGAAATATATTTCTTATTGAGATAGTAACAATATATTATTAAATGATACATTGACAAAAAATATCCATTCAGTCAAAAAGTTTACATTTAAATAATAAATAATAGGCATCTGAGTTTAATTACTATATAAAATGTTACAAATGTTTTTATTATACATTTATTAGATAATAGTGTATTCTGCATTATTGTTGCAATGATTAAAATGCTTTTTTTTTTTTTTTTTTTTTTTTAATTTATTTGTGTCCTCCTTTTAATTCAAAAAAGTTGTACATAATTTGTGTAATGTGCATAATTTTGCAAATGAAATATTATAGGTAATGATGGATATACAAGTAATATCTTAGTATTGATGAAAATATCTATTATATATCATTCCCGTGTCACGATGTTTGTTCGCGATGAACTCCGAAACTAACCATCCGATTTTAACTTTTTTTTTTTTTTTTAAATGTGTGTTTTGTTCCAACTTGAGACATAGGATAGTTTTTATTCAGATTTTTTTCTATTTAAATGCAAAATCGGTTAAAATCTAGCATTGAGGAAGGCGCCAATCTTGCAACCCTGAATTTTCGCCAATTTTCCGCCAATTTCTATAGGGTTGCAATACTGCAATTAGAGGAATTCGTAGCTTCATTTTTCGAACAATATAATGACTATTTTTAGATGGCGCCGTGTCTCGATGCCTGTACTACATAACCGTAAAATTCTCGTGTTCTGAATATTATTGTTTTATGTTCTACTTTAAATTTTGTGAAAATTATATTGTATGAAATTTATATTATTTCTATGCGAAATAAATCAAATGTATGTAAGTATTACCTGATTTGATTATCAATATTTTTTTTATTTTCTAAGTTTGAATTTGAATTGGAATAAAATATATGGAATGAAAAGTTGTGAATCAAAACATTGAACTTTTCTATGCTTAAAGTTTGTCAACATGTGTTTTATTTGATTAAGAATTCTAAAAGAAAATGTGATCTGCAAGATAATATAATATAGACAATATGATTTTAAATAAATATGATGAATTTTAAGGATTTTTTGAAAAGTGTGAAAATGAAGTAAACTCTGCAATTATTTGATATAATGATAGCATTAAAATTTTATATAAGGTATTATAATAGTTGCAAGTTGAAAATCAAGGACATTTTTTTTTTAACTTTTGTTATTTGAAAAACAAAGAATTTGAGTTATAAATTTGAGTGATTTGAATATTGTCAAAGAAAAATTGATAAATGGTACTTTTAAATTGGAAGTTATTTAAAGAAAACAAAACAAATAAATAAGTGTTTATATTAATAAAGGAGAATTCAAAGCTCAATAACATTTTTATGTATGTACATTTGTTTTCATTTACATTTAAAAGTTGGTTTTAATTATTTCTTATTTGAATTTTTATGCATTTTGTATTCATTCAAAACATCATAATACTAATATTTCTGTTCTAAATGCTTTGAAACTTCATGTAAAAGTTTTCTTTAAATGTATGAAAGGAATAGAACATGGAAATTAACCTAAATTCATAAATTAGTTTTTATTTCAGTTTTTAAACTAAGAATTTTTGTAAATTTGTAAAAAAAGTTTGTGTCAACAAACTTTAAGCATACAAAAATGTATAAATAATTAAGATATAAATTTGAAAACAGTATATTACCTACATAAGGATATTCCCAGCATAAAAATACTTGCAAAGGAAAAAACTATTCATGTTTTATTTATTTTTGAATTATCAAGTTTTGCAACAATATCACATTTTTTGCAATGTTTATCCATATTTTAAAGAATAAATTGTATAAAAAATAGTTAAGGTTGATATTTTTATGTGAAATTCAAAGGTTTTGAATATATTTAATCAAAACATTTGCAAAAAGGCTAGATATTTTAAATTCAGGTCATTTCATATTAAAAAGCCTTTGCAAATAGGAGGAAGTTGTAAAAAAAAAAATTTTGTCGAGCAAATTTTAACTTTTTCAAAACACAGCTCAGAAAATATTTAGAGCTTTGGGGAAAAATAAAACTATATTTTTTAATAAATAAGACTATGAAATTGATAAATAAATGGCATTTTAATATATTTACAGCCTTTTTAAAATTAATATCTCTAATTAAAAGTTGTTTTTAGCTTTTTCTCAGAATGAATTTTATGCTTTTTGTTTTCATATGCAACACCATAACACAAGTAATTTTGCTCCAAATGCTACAAAACTTTGTATTTATGTTTTTCATAAATATTTACAGATAATAAACCTGTGAAATGATTATAGCTACATAAATATTTTTTATTTTAAATGTTAAGCTTGGAGTTACATGCAAATTTTGAAAGAATTTTGTGTCGACAGTATTTAAACTAGCACAAAATAATAAAGATATAAATTTACCAGAGGTCTATTCCCTGTAAAATGTTAGTACAAACAAATACAAACTTAGAAATTTCAAAAATATTGATTTGATTTTGAGTTGTCATGTTTTGTAACAGTATCAATTTTTGGCCACATTACCTGTCATTCCTAGCTCTACGTTTGCTGATGAGATTAACGCATGTTTGAAACAATCATTTTTATGGAAAAACGTTGAAACACTTCGATTGACCATAAATATACGAGTGCAATTACATAATGATCCATTGGAACAAGTATTTTCAAATCAATTACTGGAAACGGTACAATCAGACTACATCAAAACATGCAATGCATCCAATTGCCAGACAATTTCTGCTCTGTTGTTCATTCAAAAAATGAATTAATTGAAATTGTATTTCCGGATATTCTTAATAATCACTTAGACCATAATTGGCTCAGTAATCGTGCAATTTTGGCACCAAAAAATGTTGATGTTGATGAAATTAACTGTCAAATACAAAATTTATTGCCAGGCAATCTAATGACTTTTAGGGGCTGAATGGCCGAGTGGCTAGCGCTCGATACCACAGGTTTCGGGTTCGATTCCCGGCGGTGCCATGAATGTTTGTAGTGGTTCGGAATCCACTTTAAACCGTAGGTCCCGGTCTAACAGGATCGTCGAGCGTTGCGGGGGTATTGTTACTCCGCGTCCGTGGCTATCTTCAAGTTGCATGCACCTCCTGGGTAGTGCTAAGCGAGTAACGTTTGTGCAGCCCTTGACTTAAGGCATTAAAGGCTGTCTGAGTGGTTGCCAGCTGCGTTGGAACAAACAAAAAATCTGATGACTTTTAAGTCAATCGACACTATTGCTGATGAAAACCAGATCGACAATTTTCTGATTGAATTTTTAAATTCTCTGGATATGCCAGGAATGCCGTCACACAATCTTCATCTGAAAATTGGTTCACCGATCATTCTATTGCGTAACATAAATCCACCAAAAATTATGCAAAGGTACACGATTTGTCACCAGAAGAATTACCGGAAACATACTTGAAGCAACGATATTGACTGGAAAGTTTAAAGGCGAAGTCATCCCTGTACCTACCTATGATACCATCAGAATCTACAATACCTTTCAAAAGTCTACAATTTTCGATACGTTTGGCTTTTGCGATGACAATAAATAAGTCGCAAGGGCAGACAACGGCTATTTGTGGCTTGGACTTGGAGAATCCGTGTTTCTCCCATGGGCAGCTGTATGTTGCATGCTCACGTATTGGAAAACCATCGAATTTATTTATTTTGACGAAAGACAGATTAACAAGAAATAGTGTTCATCGCTTAGTTCTTAGTTAAATGAAAGTAATGATTATTAAAAATTAAATTAGGTAAAATAATTATAAAACAGTGTTAAAAAATCAACATTATCTACCTCATTCATTAAATTAATAAAAATTAAACATTTTCTATTCGTTGAAGTTTAATTTGATCTTTTCATCATTCTTTACCAATCACTTCCTTAACAATACCAATTATAGTATCTAATAATTGAACGAAAATACAAGAAAGCCACAGCAACGCGTGGCCGGGTCTTCTAGTTATCTATGAATTGTTTGACTTTATTGACATATATTACTACATTGTTTTTAAAACTATTTTCAGCTCAACAAATAACAATTGTCAGTTTTATTACCTTCATAATTTATAAATCCAACTTTAAAATAATGTTTTAAAATTTATTTACATAAGCTTAAGTAGGTTAATATTTGTAAAAAAAATTAATTGGATTAATGTTTATAATATAAGCATATTTAATGAAATCGCCAAAAAAAGTACATTCCATGGTATTTTATATTTAAGTGTAGCAAAATGTTTGCACTATTATGAGATAATTTTGATTACATAAATTAATAATTTATAGACAATGTAAGAATAAGAATAATTCATCAGTAATAACTATCAGCAGTATTAGACTTTCTCACTATATATTAAAAATAGAATTTTATAACATTTATCTAACAAGAAAAATCGAAATATAATCGTCATGTAAATTTTAGTAAAATGCAAACAAATGTCTCAGATATATTATTTTATGAAACACCATATATTATAAAAAAAAAAAAAAACTATTTAAAAAAATCATAAAATTCACTTACAGTTTTACCTTCCATTTTATTGAAGTCTAATTTGCTTGGTAAAAGCTCTTTGTGATTCATTTTATCCTGAAAAAAAAAATTCATACAAAACTATCAATTATATACAAAAAAAATAGCAACAAACTGAGTTTGAAAAATAAGTTTTCTTCAGAAATACTGTATAAAAAAATTTTATATCTTAATATTTCTTTACAATGATACTATAATGTCAAATGTATACAATAATAATGAAACATAATTGAAACGATATATTTGTATATATATAGCATTCACATTATATCACAGAGCTAAAGCAACAAATAATACAACAGCAGATCAAAAACGTAAGCAAATATCTACAAAAACAGACTGAAAATACTAATTATATATATATTCCTTGATAAACCTATCAAAATCTCACTGTGTTTTAGTATTAGGTTATTCCATATGAAATAAATTTTCTAATATTATTATCTACTTTAAATCATTTTTTTAAAAACTTTAAGCCATATGTCTGGGTCTAATATGACTATAAGGCATTGGGCATAGGGCTGACAACCCTACCCCATAAAAAGAAAACATCTCGTCTCAAAATCTTCCAGTACGCTGACGGCTTTGGCCCACCATGGGGCTGTTGTACCAATAAAGAAGAAGTATTATTATCTAGTACATGTCTACAAGTATTAAGTTAAATAAGAGTCATATATCTTTTTATTGCATATTCTGTGCTGTGTCTAATGTTATATTTAGTTCATATAAAAGTCTTGACATTTTAAAGAAAATATTAAGCAAATAAAAGCACCAGACCCCATAAAATACAAATAATTTTTCTGCATTAATATAAACTAGGGCATTATGTTACCCAAGCAAACATTAATGCTGCAATTAGGAATAATATAGCTAACATATCCATAGTGAGACAATGGTTCAAGAAGTTCAAATCAGGAGATATGAACTTAGAAAATGAACACAATGAGAAATTTGAAAGTATCCTCTGTAATGATGTTTTGAAGGCAAAAGTTAAAGCTAACCTTAGAATAACTGTAGGTAGTTTATTTTTGAAAACTTGCTGTGGATCTTGGAATATGCATAATAACAGTTTGATGGCATCTTGGAATGCTTGAAAAGGTAAAATACTTAACAAATGGTAACTACACAAAATGACAAATATGAAGATATTGCAATACTAGCAAACTTGCAGATCATTGAGTATTCAGCAAAGAATTATTTATTTTTTTTAATCTATCGGAATGAAAATATGAAAACAAGAATACTGTATGATAATCGTAAAAGGATGGATGCAGAAGAAAGCCCTTAGCACAACCCAAACAAAGTTTATGCCCAATGGTGACAGGAGGAATCCATTACAGCCTTGTTGTGTCTGTATACTTGTGATATCCGTTGGCAAAAACAGCATTATTTCTGTTATTAACTTTTAATTATAAATATGACAATATTTCGATTTTTAATTATAAATATGGTTTTTCGATATAACAAAGTTGACCCTCAAAAATTAATTTTATTTTCAATTCATATTCAACTATATTACACATTAATTGGCGATGAGGTAAAGCAAGAAATATGATTTCAAAATACTAACTTAAAAAGGAACAGTTATTTCCTATATGCGCCAAGGTATGTGAATTTATTCGAACTTTGATTTCAAACAGCTATTTTTTGTCATTTTCAACAATTTAGACAATTTATGACTGATTTTCAAATCCAACAACAGCTTCTTGAAAAATTGTTTCCTGCTCTAACATCGAACACCACAAGGAGTTTAAATTCTAATGAAAGTACAGAAAATTTATTACTTCAGCCTTTCACTTGAATTTTGAAGAAAGAATTTTGGTTTTACCGTCGTCGCTTTGAAAACTTCTTAGGGACTGTTTGCAAATACGGAATTATGTGCTCAGATTCTTCTTAACTCAATTCGTCCAATAAATTATAATATGTTAACTGCAATGTTTTCACCAAAAAATGCCAACCAAACTGACATATGATAAACTCATGATTGCATTTGAAACTCATCTTTGTCAAATATATATATATATATATATATATTCTTGTGTCACAACATAAATTCTTATCAACATATCAAAAAATTGTGTACTTTAAAGTTCATTTTATATGGAATAATCCGATACTTTTTGATAAAGCAGGCTTATTCATTCACATAATTTTTAAAACGATTGGGTTGCAGATTGGATTATTGACAAATTTCAGAACCTTTCATTAATATTTAATGTGACAAATTGTTTAATGTAATATTTCAGGAATAATGTTTAAACTATCATCTTTAAATTTGTTTTGCTTTTCTATGAGGAATGTGTTTTAATTCATTATAAGTGAAAAATACAATACATCTTACATCAAGGAGGGCTAAAATCTTTCCATTTTTTAATTCTAAAGGAATCCGTCTTTCACGTGACATAACATGACGATTAGCCTGGAATAAAAGCAAATAAAAATTAACTGTAGATTTGTAAGATGGAAAATAATAACTATTAACTATTCATAAGAAAAATAACTATTAAAACAATACATGTTACTCAACAACAAGCATTTATCTCAAGAAAAGGGCAAATTAAAAATTATAATAAAATTATTCACATTAAGCTTCAGGAATTGTCCCTAGTTTTAAAATAATTCCATTAATATACATAATGTTCTACTTGTTAAAAATGTTTTTACTGTTTAAAAACAAAAACATCAAAATAACTCTTCGTTTTTTGTGTTACACTCAAATATTAAATTATGAAGATATGGTATTTCCTAAAAGCATAAAACTCATATATATATATATATATATATATATATATAATCTATAGATTTTATTTTACAGTTTATCAAGTAATAAAACTTGGCTTAAAAAAAAGACACAACAAAATTTCTTGAAAGAAAGAAAATGATCATTCATTGCCCTGTTTGTGTGTAAGAATATAATTCTATACTATTTCAACAATATTGAATAGCATACTTTTTAAGATAAATATCACTTTTGACAAAAAATGAACAATTTACTATTGAGTAATTCATTTCACTAAAATAAAGTCAATAAAGTTTTCATTTTTTCAAATTGATAAAAAAAATGTCTAATTCCTATTTATTAATTCCTAATTCTTATTTATGCCTATTAATTTATATGCAGAAAAAATTTTAAGCCAAAAATTAATCCTTTTTGCATATAATTGTAGGAATTTTATTTTCAAATTTAATAAATTGAATCTTTTTCAATGTGCAGCATTCTTTATGTTAATATATGTCTGTATTTATGTATTATAGGACAATTTCTCAAATCCTGGAGATAGCTTTATCAAGGAATATTTACTTTCAAGACATAATAAACTATGTTATTTCTGTCTGCTAGACAACTGGATTCAATTCCAAATAAATCTAGCAAATTATTCTAACATGGAGAAAAAAATCATTATACTTAATTCATAACATTAATTACTAGTCATCCAGTAACTCTTTTAAAAGATTACCATCTTAAACAGTTTCATAAATCAAATATATCTATAAAACCAACTACACTGACGATTTCTCATGTATTAGCTCTATTCCATACTGCTTTTCAGTATAAAGGTTCTTTAACTAAGAAGTCATAATAGAACTAATACATGACAAATCGGCAGTGTAGTTGGTCTTATGGATAAAATTTATTTATGTGACTGTTTAAGATGGTAAGCTTATAAACGAGTGATTAGATGACAGATTATGACTCGTAATTAGTATATGAATTTATGGCCTACAGCCGAAATATCTGATATCAAATAATTAGCAGCCTAGAAATATGGAATGTAGTACAGAATTTAATAGATGATTTAACATTTCTTAAAAGAACAGTTAAATAATGTCAGTATCAAGATTTTTTCTACAGTCTATTTGTATTATTCCGGAGTCTATCATAACAGAGAATATTATTCATTATGACTGATTTTTATGTTTCCGGCAGTGCTTTTTAGAGGCTTTAACTGTTTATAGTACAAAACCTTAATTGTTAACTTAATTTGCTTTTTGTGATACTCAAAAACACAACAACTAATAACAATTTATTTATGTAGTTTATTCTTCTACATGTAATATCAGAATAAATAATTAGTTGTGCCATAAAGTTAATAAATAATTCTAAATTCTCATAAACATTATAGAATCAGTCACAAAAGCCTAAAAAAAACTATGTTCATAATTAGCTATGTTTCTTTAATTTATTAAAAAACTTAAGTGCAAATATAAGTGCAGATTTATCTTTCTCCTTAAAGGTGTTGATTATAGTATAAATTGAATAAATAATTCATTTTAAATTCATGCATTTGAATGATAACTAACAAATTAAATTAGATTAAGTTAAAACAAAATACACCATAACAACAAAAGATATGAATTTCCTCAAATAACATGATACTATACCCTTCCAGATCCAGCAGTAACAATTGTTCTATGAGATGGTCGTTTCTGAGAGTATTCTTTAATTAAATTTTCTTGTGCTTTTTGAAGAACTTCACATAAATACTGATAATGCATTTCTTCAGTGTGACACTAAAACAAATTTAATTTTAAATTTTCTTTATAAACACAAAAACAGAGATATAACAAAATCACCTTTTATTTTCATGTGATCTACAGTGGAATAAATACCTTAATAAAAAGTTTTCTTTTACCATGTATTATTTCTTTTATAAAAATATGCTTTGATATAAAGCATTTCTTATAAATTAATTTCCTGATTTTTATATAGAGAGTAAATCACTATTTATATAAATGAAGAAAAGAAAGAGTATTTTAAATTTAATGACACATAGAAGCTGTGAAATCTGTACTAATAATGCTAAAAAGAACAAAGATTATAATTATAAAAATAAGTAACAAAAATTATTCTAAAATGCTAAAAATTAGCAAGAAAAATATGGAAAAATTGGTGAAAAACTTTCAAAACAAAATAATTTTATTGCATGGTAGAATAAATAATTAATCATTTAAATATTTTATATTTAAGTGTTTATTATCTAAAGCCACTTCTCCATTGATAAAATTGTGCAAGTTTTAAATAAAATTACAGGACTTTTATATTTGAAACAAATTTTCAAAACAACAAAAAATTCAAGCCATTACTTGATAAAATTTCAATGCATGTTTGTTAAAAATTAAACCATCAAAAATGTTTCTTTTTCTTGTGAAAAATTTCTTCAAAAGTTTAAAAATTAATTAATTAATTTTAGATAATGTGTAATTAATTTGCAGTATACATCATTTACATATAATTTGAAATCAATGATGTAAAGCTATGTTAAAAAAATGATAACTTTAATAATGATTTTATAATTTATTGTTTTATCATTAAATTGACTTTTTAAAAATTAACTATTATTATTATTATATTACATCAAATACTTAAGTAGAAGCATACTATACAAATAATGCAAATATAAAGGAATAAAGTAATATCTATTCTATTAAATGTATAATGAAATAATATGAATAAAATAAACCAAAAAGCTACTTTTAATAATAAATAGAATATTTTGAATTAAAAATTAAATTCTAATGCATGAATATTGAACATTCTAAACATTTATGTATATCTAAAAAATAAGTGATTTAATATTTTGCAAAACAATTAATGCAGCTAAATATATTATATGAAAATTATTAAAAGATATACACAAGGAACATTTTTTGTGAAAATGTAATTAATTTCAATAATTTAATGTAAAATAAATACCATGGTGTTTGATTTTTTGTCATCTGAGCATATATTTTCAGCATTCTGTCTGAAATATAAATAATGGCAAAATTGATCATATATTCAAAAGAAAAAATAAAATAAATAATATTTATGAAACAATGTAATATTTTTTAATAAATAAAATACTATAAATAAATAAAATCTATTTTCCTCATATTTCAATAACAAGCAAAACATGTCAAAGACATTTCTATATTCCACAGTACATAGTATTTATTTTATGGTATACTTGAAAAGTAATTATAAAATATTATAATTAACTATTAGTAATTATGAGAAACAGCTAATACTTTTAGCCCATAAACATACACATATTACTAATAATTATGTTATTTTCTTTTATAATTAAGTCAATTTTCAATATAAGTTTTTTGTATTATATTGCACAAATTCTTGTTTGAAAATAGTTCTTAAGAACTCTTTATTTAACATGTGATTAAAATATTATATATATATAACCTTAATTCATGTTTATATCTAACCAGAAACACCCTTTATACAAATGTGTATTTATTTGTATATTTGTATTATTACTTGCTTAAATTGAGAAAAAAAATCAAAATATATTTAGTATAAAAGGAACACACATATGAAACAGAAATTTGTTATTTTTCATGAAATAAATATTTTAAGATTTTATATTTTAACATTCTGAAGCTTACTAATAAAATAAAAGTTCTAGAGTAAACTGCGAGCACATAACCTTTTAGGCTCCAAATTCACAGTTTCTTGTAAATAACGAATACTCTTTTTCATTCTTTCAAGACTTTGCAAGATTTTCTTGTGGTCTTGGCGTCTCGCATCAGCCAGATCATCACAACTAAGCCAGGAAGAATGCATTAAAGCAAATGATCCCTTTAAATCCGATATTTGTAATGTTTCTGCTAATTTGTTCAGCAAACTCAGGTACTGAAAAAAATTATATTAATGCTATTAAAAACAAAATATAATTTCTTTAGAAATATTTAAATGTAAAATTAAGTATGAAAAATTTTTATGACTTACACTTTGTTCACTAACGGTCAAAAGTTTCCATATGTTTCCTTCCTTTAAATGAATGGAAGTTTTCATTTCAGGATTGGATTTTATACTTTCATTAACAGATCCTCTATAATCTAGAAATGATAATTATAGCTTATGTTAGAGATGACAAGCAATAACCTTATTATTAAAAAAAAAAAGTTCCTCTACTGAAGCAAAATTATGTAAATTATGCTTAGGAATCTATTTTAAGACATAATGACTTGAAATACTTAAACACTAAATATATAATTGAATATTCGGAATGCAAATCCAAAAAAATTAAGCATTATTTTTATATAATTTGAAAGCTACAATGCAATTTTCTGGTAATGTATGTAATTTTTAGAAAAATTTTAAATTATATTAATTACATGTAATAATGTAGAAATCGAATATTAATGTCATAATGTATTTATAATATCCTTTGTCAAAATTAGAAAGTACAAGTGTAAAATCATCATTTCAAATTTTAAAAATTTAGAAATCATACATTTATTTTCTACAATACTTTAAACTTAAAATTCACAGAAAAATACAGCAAAACCATGATTCACTAAATGTTATTATCCTCATGAAATAAATAAAAAATCAGTATTGTAAGGTATAGAATAAATAGGAGAGTAAAAAAAATAATTAGTATTCATGAATATATATTCAAGTTAGAACATTTTCAAGAATTAAAAATTTACTCAACTACCACAAGAGGTTTAATATTTTACTAATAAGTCTAATTCAGTGAGTAATTATTTAATGAAATGCATAGGAAGCATAACAGAATTTATATTTTTAGATTCAAATACGATTTCCCAGTTTTCTTGATTAAAAACATATTTGAATGAAATATGAAAAAATTTCCTAATTTTCCAAGCAAGCCTTCATTATTTGTTTTAACTCCCACAACAATTATGAAAACAATTGATCTAAAATTCTATGATTTAATATTATTTTTTTAAATAACTTAAATTTGTTTATTACAAAATTTTTCATCTTCATAACATTTCTAATAAAAGATTTTAGTGTAAAAGCCAGTTTTAAATAACAAATAAATAATAACTCTAGGTTTCTTAAATTTCTTTTTTAATTTGTGTATGTGTGTTTTGTTTGTTTAAATCTAAAGTTAGAATATTTCCTTTTGTTTAATATGAAATATTTCAGATTTCAAATGAATTGCAAAAAACGTTTATCAACAAATAACTATGGATAACTTCACCAGTTATGAAAAAACATAAATTAATTTCTAAACCCTAACCATAATCATATTTGAAATTCGTCTCACACTATGGACTCAAACTGATAAACAACAGAAAATTCTGGAACACTACTCATTCTACAACCTCTAAAACTAACTGAGCTTCCAATATAATAATACGTTACAGCCATAGAAAACAAATCCCTGAAAGACCTTTGCATAGTAGCTGATGTACAACTAATCAAATCTAATCTAGCTTCTATCAACCTCAATACATATTTAAATCAGGCATAAATTCTGTTAATGCAAGGACTAATTTTTTCTAGCGATCAATAGTTATAAGAAAAACTCAAAATAAAACATTAAACCCTTCTCTCCCACAACTTGAACACGAAACTAGCAAAAACATATATTTTAAATTAATATACAGGAAATTAATATTTTTAGTAATCAGTAAATAATTGTAGGAAATTTCTACAATAAATTACTTCGAAAACACATCTAAAAAGCATTAATATAAAGAGTTTTCCAATTCTCTAAATTTAGAATCTAAATCTAAGTTTAATGCTTAACAAATATTGGAGAATAAAATCTGTTCTTGAGAATTTTGAATTCCAAACTTGAAAAGTTGATGTGTCTTTGAATCTGCTATCATATTACTATTTTTGGCATGCTGCTTATAATAGTCACAATAATAAAAAATTTTTGTAATTACTTTGAATTTCAAATACATTCAACAGAATTTATTATTACACATACTTAAAAATATTAATAAAAATAATATTATTCAATATGTTTAATAGTATACAATTTAAGTTTGTTTCTATAATATGTACTGAAATTAAATGTATCAGTTTAATGTTTAAATGTGTCAATAATAAAAATTACAAATAAAGTAAAAATATAAGTTTTTTGTTTACTAATGAAAATGGAAAATAAAATAAATATGGGTTTCATTTAATTTCAAGAATGCTAAAATATATAGCATAAAATACCTTTTTATTGCTTAAAACAGATTCCAAATGATGAAATTTAAGCTGCAGCATTGATAATTCTTCAGAATGTTTTTTCAATATTAAGTCACACTGTGGATTTTGAGAGAAAACATCTTTTGATTTAAAAGTTCTGCAGATGTAGTCTTCTAAAAATGTTATGTGAATATTAGTTTTTATTTTAAATAAAGTTGAAAATTAAATTGCATAATTTCAAAATATTATACATTTAATAAAATACATTAATTAACTAATTTTTTATTGTTAATTTATTTTGTTAATTTGAAACTTTAATAAACAATTAAATTAAAGCCTTTTAAACAATTAAAAAATTTTATGATCCGTAAATAAAGCTTCGTTTTTATTCTGCTGTGTTCCTATACTTTCTGTGTATTGTTTTTGAAGTTCTGACTTTTGGGTCCCACTCAACTACATCATGCATATTTATCTATAAGGATCTTTCAATATCAAACTTTTAATGCAAATTTTACTTTATTATATTAGATCAGATTTTAATAAACATGAATGTAGCTATAAATAAACTAGGAAAAACTAAAAATGTTATTAAAATAACTTCACATTTTAAATATATAGATATGAATGGTTTCTAAAAACACCCATAATCACATCACCAATATAGCTTTTATTTGCCATTACAATTTCTTTAAAAGAAATTTCTCAAAATAAAAATTTTCTTTATGATGTGCAGAACATTGGGGTAAAAAGTATGAAATCTTAAATTTTTAAAAAGGACAACTTCCGAAATTTAAAAAAAAAAAACTCCAAAAAACAGATTATATTAATATTAAGTAATTCATAAAATTTCAAAATGGATTGGTAAAGTGTTTAGGTATTTAGCTAAAGAAAACCCTGAAGCAAATCCCGTTTTATCAAATCTAAAGCTATATTATATACAAAAATGCAAAGCCTTATATAATAAATTAAATAATACACACGCTGAAATAGGAAAATAATACTGAACTTATCTAGCTTATTAGAAGTAATGAATAAAAATGTCTCATAGGTTTTCCATAGATAAAAAAAATTCCAATTGATGTCCCAAGACTCATTGAACAGGGATAATTGCAACATTTCATGTCTATTATTCTAAGTATATCTGATGATTTTATGCATTTACTTGTGATAATATGTAATATCAGAATATGTTTCAAAGAATTTTATACATTTGATTCAACAAATATGGAAGAATAATACTCCTAATATCCCCAAGATGATAATTGCCTGATTGAAGCAGTTTTGTAAAAATTAACTTTACATAATACTCAAATAGAAGAAATAATTTTATTGCCTATATATAAAGCTGAAAAGGGCTCAAAGTTTAATATTTGTACAGTCATTATAAACTAGCTCTAATGACAATCTTTAAAAAAAATTAGATAATTAAGCTTTTAATTTCCCTTAATTTAATACTAATCCTCCTAACATCCACTCCATCACAAGATTAGCTTTTTTTCGGTTGTGCTTTGCAGAAAAATTCAAATGTTTTTCTTATTATTTGTTATAATCATTGCAATAATTTCCTTTAATCAATCAATCATTACATTTAGCCTAATCAATAACTTTTAACCTCTAATTTTTTCATCTTAATACTGCAATATTTCATCAAAGAACTGGAACAAATAGTTTTAGGAAATTTTTATTCTGAGGCATTTTTATTTTTATTTTAAATAACTAATAAATTTAATTTGGATGAGAAATAAACAGAGTGATGAGCATTTTTAAAAATACCTAACCATAGATAAGATATTTATAATATGAAAAGTGATGTGCTTATTAGCAATTATTAAAAGAAATTAATCATAGCTAAGAAATTTATAATTTGAGAAGAAATAAAAATTAGTAACAATTGGTTCATTAACTTATGAAATCACAATAAATATTAATAATAAATATCTCTCTCAAAATGTATAAAACTTCACTGATATTATGAGGCATGTCCAAAAAAAGAAGTTAGAATTGCTTGTATTAATAAAAATAACAAATTTTGCTATTTACTTGCATATGCATTATTTTTGTTCAATAATGTTTAAAACGTTTTCTTTTTAGTTTATTATTTACATTTATTAGGATAATGTTAAGCAAAATTAATAGTTATACTAACTCAACATTATAATATATTATTCAATAATATATATTGCTATCTTTATTGAAACAACCATAACACTAACTATCTTACATCATTGTAAGTATTTTCATCCCCATAAGAACCACTCTAATTAGACTGTTGAAAAAAGTACTAAAGTAGTAAAAGAACTGATGGACATCTGTTTATCTACAGAGATTGTTCTCTCGTAGACTGTAGATTTAGAATGATTTATTTTTAGAAAAATATTTCATTATTTATTTGTTAAATAAAAGACTATATTTTATAATTTCATTTGAATAATTTGAGAAAAATTGTAAGATAAATAATACATAAAATATATTACAAAAATCACTAGAAGAAAAATTAAAAAATAAAATAAAATATATCAAAAAGCTTAGAAATTGACATTCTCTGTTAGTTAAATAAATATTAAAATAATTATATAGAATTTTGAAAATGTATAGATTTACTTTCTAAAAGTTGGTATTTTTTTACCCTCTTAAAACCATATTATATCAAGTATCGTAAGAAAGGCCCTGTATAATGTCAAATAATGTTAGGTCTTTTTTTTTAATCTCTGTAACTTAATAAGGAAAGCTGCTATGATAAAATATAATTATGTTGGTCAAATGATCTTGAGATGTTTAAAATTTTTACATAACTACCTTTTCAAAATGCATATATAAATTTTAATAAAACTGTATTTTTAAGTTTGTATGCAGGCTGCATCTATACTAATTCATAAAAATTAGTGGGATTAAACCAAAGAACAGATTTGACAGGAATGACTCTCAAATGTATTTCATTGCAAGGCATAGAAGTAAAATGCTGTTTTTTAGTAAACGTTAACTCAGTACTTCAACTCAATTTATTTTTTTATGTGAATGACACAATAATGAAAATGACATTTTATTAGGTTATTATACAATTTCAAAATTAATGGTTTAGAAAAATATATTTTTCATAATCATAAAATAAATAATCAAATCCTAAAATATTCATATATAATTGGAATAATTTTTAGTATTATATTAGACTTCTATTTCTCTATTTCTTATAGCATTCCTTATACAAAACACAAGACATTTTAGCTCATCTTCATTTTCAGAAAACCAAGAGTTGACTTTTTATTTTTTTTAATAATTATTTGAATTTCAACATCAAGTAAGAAAAGAAACAATTAAAAAAATAATATAAACAAGAATGCAACTAACTTCTGTTTGGGATCCACAATCCATTTTTTTCAAGTCTGGTACTAACTCAACTGATAAATTGCTCTTTTCAGCCTCACTGTCATTTATTGAACTCAAACGTGCAAGCATTTCACTGTTATCAAACATAGAGAAAAACAATATTATTAATGGCATGAATATACACACATACTAGTACATTAGTACAATTATATTGTACTGATGTACTAGTTTAGTAAATTTAAGTAATAAAATTCATTAAAATATAGTTTTTATGCATACTTAAGCTTCTATAAACAAATTTAGTGTAAAAAAATTTTATATTTATTTTAAAAAAAAAAAAAGTAAATCTCTGAATGAAATAAAAACACAGAAATATTTTAAATGAATAATATAAAAATGATAAACAAGAATGTAACTTGTATATAATTTTCTTAAATAAAATATTGAAGGAAAAAAAAATTTTTTTGTCACATTTTCCCAGGAAAAAATTGTATAACACATATTTAAGAATTTTAATATAAATAAGACAATTAACAAAGCTTGATTAAAAATGTCATCTTTATATATCTGAAACAAAAGATTTGTCTGTCTGTTCGTATTTCCTAAACCACAACCTGTAACACTGAAGATTTCAATTCTTTTCTTAGAATTTATTATTTTTCTATCTGGTGCAGTTGCCTACTGGCAGATTCCGAAACAGGAGATGTTTTCATTTTATGGGGTAGGGTTGTCAACCCTGTGCTCAATGCTGTACAATCATATTAGACCGGGACCTACGGTTTAAAGTGGATTCCATATATTCATGACACCACCGGAACTTGAACCCTGTGGAACCGAGGGCCAGAGCACTAGTCATTCGCCCATCAGGCCCACGCCGTTATTAATGACAGCGTTATTAATTATGTAACTGTAAAAAATAAGGTGGGGACAGTCTTTAAAAGTAATTGCAGCCATATATGCTATAATTACGTTATTGTAAAAGGAAATGCTAATGTAGAAATTTTGACTCTTTTGATTGTATTAATTTTTTATTTACTTTACAAATAAGTACCATTATATTATTTTAAAAATTAAAGGTGAAAAAAAAAACTAATAAAGCAAGTTATTTAAAATCACAAATTTTTATTCTGCTACGAATTTTCCTAATACTGAAATTCCTTTGCTGAAACTAAAAATGTCTTATTTTCTGTAACCGAGCAACAGAATACATCTGCTATTAACAAATAAATCCCGCCAGACTTTAGATTGCAATTTTAACCAATTCTTTAGAAGAAATTAATTAGAAATTATAGTAAATGAACACTATCTTCAATCAAGCAAACAAAATTCAATGCATTAAAATGTTTAAAATGGACAAGTATTTTTGTTCAAGACATATTAATAAATATTATTGCAATAATGATTTTTCAGTAATCTATGAGTTTTCAAATAACAAAACTTATAAATAAGAAAATACATTTAAAAATGAAATTTTTTTCTAATCAATTATTCATTTAATTAAAATTTTTAAAATGCAAATTTATGCAATCATTCATTAAATAAATTTTGTCTCTTCATAAAAATATGTTAAAACAAAATAGCCATGACAAAACTTAAAATAATAACAGTAAATTGCAGATTCAATACATGTTTTTCAATTATTTTTTTCTTTTCAATAAAAATCCCATGATTTTCTTGTTGAAAATTCTAAAATTAATGCCTGCCCTTATTTTTTTATTAGAACTTTTTTCAAATTTTATTCATTAAAAAAACCTATAAGAAATTCATGATAATAATATCTCACTTTAGAAACATCTGAAGTAAAGTATAATTATGATAACCAAATATGAAAATGTAATGGCAACAAATATAATATAGTATGTAAACAAATACAGTTATCTTACATCAAATAAGGTAATCAAAAATCAAATCTAACAAAGTAATTTTATATGTATTTAAATTATATTTAGGGTAATAACCTCTTATTGATTTTGTGTTTTTATAATACTTATTACAAGTGTTAATTTTAACTTGAATAATCAGTCACTCAAAGACTAGCTAAATAAAAATAAAATAATTGCTTACTTTAGATGAAATTCCTGATCAGAAATTTTTTCATTTTCTTTTCTAATTCCTGACACTTTTTTTCCAACTCAACTTTTGCATCATGTAATTGTTGCTTAAGCTAAAAATATAAGATAATTTATTACTTCTATAATGAATGTTTACAAAAACAGAAATAAGTATTTAAAGGGTATTTAATAACTTTTTTTAAAGGCACTTAAAAATTACTGGAAAATTTACCTAAATTTATAATTTTATTGTTTGTTATTGTTAAAATTTTTGTTTTACTAAAATTGAGAATATTTTAAAAATCATGTTTTTTATTAAAAACTTTTCAATTACCTTAAGAGATTTCATAGTTTGATGTTTCTGTTTTTTTAATTGTTTCGTAGCAGCATCTTTTAAGTGTTTTAAATGGGATATTGTTGATGAAAGCTGTGATTTAACTGATTGGATGGTGTTGTACTGGCGAGTTATTTTTTTCATAATGTTGCAAATTTCTTTGCCTGAAATATAGAAAGTGAAGTATGAATTCAAAATTTTAAATACTAATACTAACAAAAATTTCAAAATTTTTAAATTTTTTAATTTTAAAAAATCTTAAAATACTCTTTTTTTAAATCTTAATTTTTAAAAATTCAAAATTTTAAATACTAATAATAGTTACTAATACAGTATGAAAATTTTGGTAAATTCATACCTTAAGTCATGAACTTCTTTTTTAAGGTTTCATAATGCATAATTTCAGAAGGCTCTGTTTGACATTCTTTCTCTTCTATTTCTTTAATTCCATTGTCAGTCAATAAAGAATTAAGGCCTACCAGTGTAAATTAGTGCATTATAACAACTGATGACAATCTAAAGCATACTCAGAATAATATTTAAAACAATGCAATATTATTTTTAAAGACATTTAATGTACAAAATAGTTTTTCCCAAATGCATTTATATAACAGAAATATTTTACTTACGGCTATGTTCCAACTGTAAAATAACAAGCAAATGTTCTTTTTCAGCAAGCATGAAATTAGATTCTTCTAACTCTTCTTTTAGTCTAAGAAGAACAGCATTTTGTTGATTTAAATTATCTTTCAATGCTTCTATTTCATCCAACAAACTTGTCTCACTTAGTAATTGTTCTTGATTAGATTGATTTGGAATTGCATACAATTGAATATTATTTTGAGTTTTTGTAATTGGTACACTCTCTAAGTCAAAAGTAATGTTTGATTTGATAACAACTTCTTCAACTTTCTCAAGTTCACTGTCTTGAATTTTCTCTGAAAACTACATTATATATTACATAGATGTGCAATATAAATTACATATTTTTAATTTACAATAAATGTACTAGATAAAATACTATCCATAATTTAAAAACAATCTAAACAAAGAAGAAGGCAATGTCATGAAATATGGAAAATGTGGTATGTTTTATATGGAAATGGATATATTTATGATTAATACAATTTAACAATAAAAACATTTATCAAGAAATTTTAAAAAAGCAAAATTAGAATACATATTTGAATCAAATTTTAAAATTAAAATTTTTACTCATTGATATGAATGAATTGTTTCAAATATATAAATTTTTATATTTACCAATCATGCATAAAAAGTGCTATCAAAAGTTTTTGCATATAGGCGATTCCCAAAATAATTCCAAGAAAAAAAAATGGAAATGAACATTTCAAAAGATTTTAAATTATTCCATTTAAGACAGTATGGTTTATTAAACATAATATTTTTCAAATTTTGAAAAAATGTTTCAATATTTTTAAGCCTAAATAAATCACCTGAAGTTTTACATATTTAGATTCATATTAAATTTATCAGCTTTACAATAACATTCAATGGCAATTAAGAAATTTTTTTTTCAACAATCGGTTCCCCTGTATTAAATAAAACCATCTATTTATTATATTTAATATTTTTATCTAGTATTTGTTTAATTAGATCAAGATCAAGCTGGCATATGTCACTCAAAATTCACAAATTAATTATTAATTTGCGCTTTAAGTAGATCATATTATTTAAAAATAATTAAACAGATAATTTAAGTCATTTAAATGCTTTTTTTATTGTCAAAAAATATAAAAAAGTATAATAGAAAAACAAGTGAATCAAGAATGGTGAGACCAAAAAATAGAAAAATTGACAAACAAATAGACCATCAGTGAGATCAATCTGAAAGCACATTATTTTTTTCAAAGCAGTGACTAAAAATGGAACAAAGAGATTTCAATAAAAATTTGTTTGTATCTATACCAAAATAATTTAAAGTATTCTTAAAGTTTCTGGATATCAACCAAGATCTAAAATTGTTTAATAAGCAGTTCAAAGATTTTTATTAAATTTATTTTTTTTATCTAAAAACTCTTATGGGAACGTTAACTCTTTCATGATGCATTATTGTATTTAAAATAAAATTATTCTAAATAATTAAAATAAATGTGAATAAAATGAAAAACAAACAAACCTAAATTTTTCAATCAATTCTTTATTTTGTTTAGTAAATTTTTAATTTAATAATTTTTATACATGGCATGTTTAGCAAAAACTTTTGTGAAGGGCAATATATATAAATACAAATAACTTTTTTAAAAAATTGCAAATATTCTTACCTTTTCTGAAAAATATGTATACTTTAAAAAATGGATTAAAAATTCTTCTGTCTGAGTGGCTGTTTCACAATATTCTGATAATGACTCAATCAATGTTGTCATATTTGTTATTTCACTAAGATCTTTTCCCTGGTTATCTTTAGAAATGCTCAGATTTGCATCACAGTTTTCTTCAAATGATCCTGAAAAGGTTGGAAGCAAATTTTGCTTATATATATTCTGACCTAAACCACTATCTTGTGAAAGCAAATTCTTTTCATCCTGTTCAGTTGGATATAATTCTTTAAATTTAAAATAATTCTTTGGAATAAATGCAATATTTTCAGAATCATTTTCCAGTTTAAAATTATTTTGGTTGCACAGGTAAATTTCACAGCTGTGTGCAAGAGAAAGTTGATCAAAATTATGAAAACTGAAATTTTCTGATGGTAAATACTGAGGTAAGAGAGGGTAAAAGCCTGGATAGTTATCTGTAGTATCTTCAGTCAATGACTTGTCATTTTTGAAATCTGATTTAAAGAATACAACATGACAGGAAGCCTTAGGGACAAATGTCTGCGAATTTAAGTTTTCTTTGTTGGTTATAGCTTCACATAGCATGAAATGTTGTCCAGAAATTTGCTGATCACTAAAATTTGACACAAGATAGGGATTAACAGTTTTAAATAACAGCATCGAATTTTTCACAGGATTGAACACTTCATAAAGAACATAATTTTTTTCCTGACTTATGAGTTTCATCTGACAACAAAGCAGTTAATATCGCTGTATGATACATGCTTTCTTCAGAAACTTTTGATTTATCTGAGAAAATTTTTTCATTTGATTCGATTACAAAAGTACCTTCCCGACATGCAGAAAATGGTTTCTCACAAACAAATGTCCCACTTCTTTCTAATGTAGAATTAGATTCATCTTTACTTGAATGTATAGATGGATTTTCACAATTATCTTCTTCTGCAGCTTGAAAGTCAGCAATATATGCTTCAACTTCAGATAAATTTTCATATGTTGAATCCTCATTAATTACACTTGTTTCATCTGCATCATTTACATTTGGCAAAAATTCTATTTCATTTGGCATTGAAGGCAAAAAGGACAAATCAGAAGACGGAACAATATTATCATTCATTTCAAAAATTAGTGTCATTTATTTCCATATTAATATGAGTTCCGTATGGCAAACAAATCAAAGAATTCTTAGAAGAAATGTCGGAAAAAAGATTTTTCTTGACTTTAGGAGAACACAACTCAAATTCCTATCTTCATCACAAATCTCAATCGATTTTACATTATCTTTAAGCATATTACGAAATATGCTACTATATAAATTACCTATATTTGTATTGAAAAACAAATTCATGAAAGAATTGGAATCACTAAAATATTTTAATATATCACAAGATTGATTAGTAGGAAGAGGATCAGGGAATATTAAGGAAATATTAGATTTCCTCAACAAAGGAGAATTTGACTTAACATTAAGAAAAGGAAATACCAAACGACCAAATTTATCATTTGATGATGAGTGAAAAGCTTCAGAAAAATTACCAGATAATGATATTATACTAGATGATAAGCTTGTTTCAGACAATTTGTCACAGTTAAAATCATCAAATAATTCTTGGCAATTAGATGAGCAATCAATTTCTTCTTCAATGTATTCATTAGAATCATGCATAAGATTTATGTCATTCATAGTATTTTTTTCAGTGTTTATTTCATGGGGAGTACTTGTACAGGAATCAGATTCCTCCAATACTTCAGGAACAACATAAATTTCTCTGCTAATTTCTTGAAATACAGATTCAAAATTAGAAGAAGACTGACTGTGGAGTACATTTGAAACATCATCAGTTTGACTGGCAATATCACAAAGAGATCTTTTAAATATAAAATCCATTTCATTTTCTTTTTGATTTTGAGATTCTATTAAAGTTTGTGTGGAAACCGTTGTATACCTACATTTAGTATTCTGAAGACTTGATGTATTATTTTGATTCTCGAGAGCATTATCATCACCTACAAAAACAATAATTTCACAATGCAATTTTGGATAATGAAAAAAATTCAATGTAACAAATTACAGACTTAAAACAAACATGCAAATTACATAATAATTACTTACATAAAACTGGTTGATCAGCTGGGCTTTCACATCCCATAAATATTTTTTCTATCCATTCAAGTTGATTTGTATACATATATAGAATAGTTTCATCAAGAGAAGATGAATCAGAAGTTGATATTATATGCCCTAAATCTTTTATAACTTCTCTTAAACCAGATATGTTTCTATTACTTCCCTTTAACTTCCTCTGAAAAAGGTAATAAAAAATTATATATTTTTAGACATCAAAGGTATTTTAGAAAACAATATGAAAATAATAATCAGTTTTAACCTAACCAATAATATCTGTACAAAAATAAAATAATTATTACTTCAGCATCCATAATAAAACATTGAAGCTTATTCCAGCCTCGCTTCTTCTCCTGACGAACATTTCTCAAGTAGCTTACTTCTTGTCGCAGAGCACTACATTCTTCTGATAAAGAAGCAACCATATTAATTAAATTTTCATCATCATTTTCTTCTACTTCAACATCACGAATAATTCTTACAACTTCAAAAATTCGATTGCGTAGATTTGCAAGCTAAAAATTGAAAAAAAATTACATCAGACACAAACTCTACATATCAACATTTAGCATTAAAAAATGTAAAATAAGCTATTCAGACAAAAAAACTATATAATAAGCAACGAGTAAGGTCAAAAATAAGGCCATTTAATCAAAATAATTAGTAGCTAAAAAGATTTTTTTGAAATGGATAAAATGTATAAATGGTTTCAACTAAAATATTGTAATTTTTGTGACTTTAACAAAGTTTCAATTATGTAGTTTCCAACACTTAATAAAGTACAATAATAAATACACTTAGTTGAGATGATTATTAGAGTTATTTTAAAATGTTGTGAGGAAACATACTTGCTTATCTGCATTATTGGAAGCTACGCCAAAAATTTGATTTGTTTCAAATATTGAGACAGGATCTGCATTGTCTGGGTCATCACAACTAAGCTAAGAAAAAAAAAATTATATATTAATTTATACTTATCATTATATAACTCAAAAATTATCACACCATATGATTATAAGAAAAAGAGGAATTTGGTTAAAATTAATAAAAAAAAAAAAATTTTCAGCTGTTTCTCGAGCTTACAACTCATTAGATGTCATAGAGATTTCTTAATTTAAAACTACTATAATTTCTTATGATATAAGATTTTATTTCTTTAATTCAATAATTTTTAAAGTTTTTCTGAATTTTATCTGAAGATGCAAATAATTAAAGACATATTTACATTAATGAAGACTTATTATTCATTAATCCTATTGAGAAAGTAAATAATCTAAACACATACTTACAGAAAATTCTCAGTAGTATGCAGTTTTGCATGAGGCACAAAGAATATTGTTTGATTTCATAGTAATTAGAACTTATGTAATGAGAATTCATGTATCCATGAATATTTCATGTAAGTGTTGTTTATGACTGTGATGGTGCAATATCTGTTTATAAAATGATTGACATAAAATCAAAATACTAGTTCAAGTTGTGAATGTTTATTTCACAAGAAATGAAGCATAATTAGAAAAAAAAAAAACAGATTTTTCATTATAAGAAAAAGATTTTATTGTTAGGGCCCATTTACCAGGAGACAAGATAGCCAAATCGGAACTTAATATTAGTCCAATACAGCTAGCAGTAAAAGACTAATGCAAAGAATCTTGAAACAAATTTTTTTTTTATATTAATATAAAAAAAACAGCTCCTTACAAATCAATATTTTTGGCAAGTGGAAAGAATTACATTTTAATGTCAAAGACTTACGAATTGGAATTTCAATATCCCCCATCAAAATACATTGAAATACCTTCATAATACTCCAGAATACTCTAATAGAAACAGGGTAATATATCACTCCAAATTTAATTTGTTACTTTCCAGTTAATTATTTGCACACCATTGCCATGTCACTCCTCTTGATTTACAGTTTCCTTAAATTCTGAAAATTTGGACATTTTCCCATGGTAATTTAAAAATACTAAGTCACATAATAAATTGTGACCTAGTCCATTCATCTGTCCAATCTGCTAATTACTTGGTATACATAATGTCCTAACAGCATGTAATAAATTTCCCACCCTAATTTCTAGTGGTACACTGTCACCCAATTACTATAATATCTTAATGACCTTACCATTTTACTAATCCAGTGGAGTTTCCCATCAAAAAATCAAACAAATTTCCTGCTCTCTGTCCTCCACTGCACAGATCAATAATCATGTGGTCAAGTAATACATAGTAATCCTCTGTAATAATTCTATTCCTTGCCACCTCTATGTGAAAGAAATTATGTTCCTCCATGTTAGAAGAATATGTCATTATAATATGTTTTGACTTATATCCAGTTATCTAAGGGGGAGAAATAGCATGCTGTATAATGTACTAAGAGTATGCATTCCTTGAAAATATAAATGACTTCAGAACATAATAAGCATCTTCAGGGCAGTTTCGTAGTAGGACAAATGGCATTTTTGTAGAAGCTTTCAGTAGTTTCGTAGTAGGGCAAATTAAATTTTTGTAGTAGCTTTCTCTCTCTAATGATTTCGAAACTGTATATTTTAACATTAAAATGCTTATCTTCAGATTTCAAGGCATATACTAATAACTTTCTTAATATTTAGCAATCGAATGATTGGTATGAAATAAAGTTGCATGATTTGAACCAAAATTAAATTAAACACTATCATTTCCTACGGTATCGGAAAATCACTACGAAACTAATTTATTGATACATATATTAATTTTAAGAAGAAAATTAGAATTAGAATAAAATGTTAAGTTATTTTTTTTATTTAACGTATAGATAATAATATTTTTTTTTTTTTATTTAAGTATATCATACATTACTAAATTGGACATACTTCAGTAATGGATGTATTTATTAATACAATTTGTATTTTTTAAAGGCTAACAATTTTTCATTATTCTTCTAGCAGTTTCGAATACTTTAGAATTCTTAGCAATGAATATTTTAATGAATATATTGCACCAATTTTTAATGGATTTTTAAAAGAATTTGATTATTAAATTATTTAATAGCAAAAATAGATTAAATTTTTTTTTTTTTAAATTTTGTTTTAGCATGCTATTTTTACATAAAATATATTATTTAATTGAAATTGAATTATTTTAAATATATTGTAGTAAGAAATAAAGCATTCCTTTAAAATTTAAAAAAAGTATCAAATTATATATGAGTTTCAATTGAATAAGGAAAAAATGCTTATATGTTTACTATAAAATATTTCTATTTGTATAAGCAAAAGTAGTGTTTTTCAGCTTTAAAATTAAATCTAAAATTATATGTATTCAAATTTTGAAAAAATACAAAGTATATCATATAAAAAAAAAGTGTGACAAAAAAAAAAAAAGTATGCATAAAGAGAATGAACAATAAGTAAATAATCGATAAATATCAAAAATATGTTTTTAAATAATATCTAACAAATCTTATTTTTAAGAATTTTATTATTTCTAGATATGGCATTATGGTAGATTTTCTGTGGAAAAAGAATGCGCATACGAAATTCAGTTCAAGTAAAAATGAGAAATAAAGAATTGCGTTAATCCTTCAAATCATAGATTACATATTATTTGTAAATTTGTATTAAAAATAAAATTATTTTAAAATTTGGATATTTAACAAGATAATAAATAAAAAAAAAAGGGTAAATAAAACATATTAGTTGGTGAAAAATATTCAGAAAATTTCAGAAATTAAAAAAAAAAATCCAGGGATAAATGGAAAAATTATGCATAGTGGTGAAGAATTTACAAATGTAAAATATTAATAAAATTTGAAATTAATTTAAATTTGAAATAGTTATTGTAGAAACATTTAGCAGTATATGTGTTCACAAACAAATTATTTATTCTATTTGTTCCTATAAAGAACAAAAGAATTTCGCCAGATATAAAACAAATTATTTAATTCGAATCTTTTTAAAAAATTTCGAAATGATTCGAATCGCCCATCACTAATATGAAAACGACAAGAAACGCAAATGTTGTTGACATTGCCAATAAATAATATCGCCAGTAAAAAAATCATAACAGCAGAATTTTACCCCATTCATTAATTGTTACCCCCTTTAGTGGTGATCTTAAGCGAAGGCTGAGGATTGGATCATTCATATTTGACTATTTTTTCGGGGTTACTAAATCAAAAGAAAGAAAATATTTCATTTTTGTCGCAGTTTGGCGCAGAAATGCGAAATTTGCCGTTTTTGTAGCAGAATGTAGCAAAGGATGAAGTTTGGCGCAGATTTTCCACCCCAGTATTTGTATAATTGTACATTTTCATTTTTTAAAATTGCTGCTGCAGCGTTTACGTTTTCTTTATTAATGTATGTACATATTTCATGGCATTCTGTTTTGTTGCTGCAGTTAATAAGCACAACGGATCGAGAATCAGTTTTTAATTATTATTGGACTCTTTTTGATAGACGCTGACTTGAAGACATGTAAAAATTGTTAACAGCAAATGCTATTTTGTGGTATTATTTCCCTTGTATTATTCTTATTACAGTGACTATATATATAACATATATATACAGAAAGAGATAGAGATTATGATTTTGATTGAAAAGAGTTAAGCTTTTTATTTTTCTATTTTACTCTATGAACAAAAATGACTTCAGAATATGTGAAATCCTTTTTGTCAAACTAAACTTTTAGAATCATATATCAAATACAACATTCAAAGAAGTCAAGATTAGTTTTATTGGGTATATGTCACAAATTATGAACTGCTAAAGTCTAGAGTACAACAAACATTATTTTTTTTTTTATTTGATGAGATCTTCTATTTGAACTACTACTTTTAGAAATTTTACATTTTTTTCTTTAAATTTTTAAATCTGCATGCATTAATCAAATTAGTAGTAGGTAAAAATTTACTTACCGTCTTTATTTTCTGTTCATAATAACAAGTATTTTTTTCATTATTTTGGGGAAATTTTATTTCATCTGTTTCAAAGTCAGTATCCAAACAAGAATACTTTTTTTCTTGAGTGGTTAAAACATCTACAATCTGAAGAATGTGAACTTTGAAATACCTCATCAAGATGATTTTCCTCAGCAGCTAATAAAATGTGCTTCAATTGCATAAGTTCTTCTTGGAGATTTTGAAAATGTTGACAAAATTCTTCAAAACTAGAATAAATACTTTCAGTACAAAAACTGCTGCTTTCAGGTTCAAAAACTGATTGTTGAAATTGAGTATTTCGTACATATATTTGGCTATGTAAAAGACACCTTTTAGTTTTAATGTATATTTTTTTGAAGACATGATTTTAATATTTTATTTTCTTCGACACAATTACTATAATTTTTTTCACTAAAATGAATTAACTCAATAACTGATGACAAAAGCCCTTCTCTGAAATCTAAATGATCACTACAAAACTTACACTCATCACATTTTAGGGCATGTAAACCATTTGTAACTTCAAGTATAAGATCAATATTAGAACTTGTTTTCTCTAGTTTTCTTTTGCATTTTTTCTTAGAACCTTTTAATTTCAAAACATCAGAACTTATAATTTGCATTAGTGACTTCTTTTCTTCTACATTTACTTCGGCTTGTTTAATTTTATCCCACAGTAAGCTATTACAGGTTTTATGACTTTCAAGAGCTGAATCAACAATTTCACTTTCATTTTCCAGACCACTTAATGAAGAATCACAAGTGGAAGTGCAGTCCTCAATTAAAGATTTAACTTCATCTACCTAAAATTAAATATTTAAATAATTAGTTAAAATATTTTTAACTAGATAGTATCAAAATTCATAGGGAAAAATATTTACTTTACGGAAGACTAAGTATATAAAAAATAAATATTAAATTCATTGAAAAAATATTATTTAAAAAAACTAAGAAAATATTAATTTGAATTTGATTGCCAGAATTCTGACTGACAACAATATTAAATAACTTTTCACAAAGTAATACAATGGTGCAAGATTCTGAAATCCGCGCTACATTCCGACAAAAGTGAAGCAGTAAATTTTTCTAATAGATTATTACAATCAGCACCTCAACATTTCCAGATTTACAATTTTAACATTCTGTGAAAACAGCATACTCATTTTTAAAGTGTTATTTTTTTCCCCAGAAACTTATTTTTCAGCAACGTATTTTTGTACTTGAAAAAAAAAACCCCACTTTTAAAGCGATTGCAGCTAACACATAGGGTAAAATATCTTGGATTTAATCAAAACTGCAAATTCAGTGATCCAAAACTAACTCGAATACTGGTCAAATATTTTTATATCAGCACGTAACCAAAATTGCCAAAACTCAACAACTTGTATCATACTGCATTATATTTTGCAGCAGGTATACCTAAAGGGAACTCCATCCCAATTCTTCACAAAGAAAATGGTCAACCGCTTTTATACTACAGACTGTAATTTCTGTCTCCTTGTTTATTCCCAATTTTCCACTATTAGAACTATATCATAAATCAGCTTCATGACCTTACTTTCCAAAATTACCAATTAATTACATATTTATTTAACTAAAAATCTTTTTGAGCATCATAAAAAAGTTCATCGGAAAGATAAAATCATTCTCACTTCTGATGCTTCTACAACTTCTCATAAATATTCAATTGCAGTTATAAAAAGTTTCACTGATTTTTTTACAGTTAGTATTTCTTTATATAACAGAGTTTTAACAGGCGAACCTATAGCTCTTTTATTGCTTCTATCGTCTTATATCAAGTCAGCTCATGACTATATTATTTAAAAGATAGCTTTACAGTATTAAGGCCATCAAAAATAGCACCCTTCAATCTACATGCATAATAAAATTGCTTGATCATCTAATTTTAAAAAGCAGTCGCACATCTTAATATATCCTTTTTGTTTGGGTCACTGGATATGCTGGAATCGCAAAGAATGAGTTAACGTATTCTCTGACTAAAAACGCATTGGATGTTATAATCCTCCACTAGATATCACTACACATAAAAACGGTAATATAAGACAAAACAGAAGGGATATGGCAGGTAACGAATATTTAAAAGAGTTTTATCATTTAGGCACTATCAAACTACGAATAGGAAAGCGGATGTTATGCTTTCTCGTTTTCGCACCAAATCATATCCAACCAAAACTAAACTGAATAAATTCGGTTTAATTACCTCACCAATATATTCTTATTGTTATGATACAAAAACGCTGGAACACATTTTATTTCAATGTAAACAATAAGTGGATCACAGAAACAAATGATAGAAAAGTTTTGGCTACAATGTATTATCATTTTCCTGGATTTCTTATCTAACTGAAGAGATGCAGCATAAAACGATTATTGCAATTCCTCCAATATATTTATTAACATACGAAATCCATCTGCCATTATTCCTTTTACTTTCCCAACTCCCTTCATAGTCTAATAATCTACTTTCATAATTTTCTCCTTTCTTTTACTATTCTAATGATCAATTAATAGTTTATTAATTTAATTATTTGAAAGCAGATAGCCAAGGACATAATTTTTTCCTTTGTTATTTTCATTGTTTTCATTTCAGCTATGATTTTTGAAACAATAACAGTTGCTAATAATAATGAAGAACAAAGATTTATGGTGTCTATTTGTTTTGGGTATTTGTCGAATTTTCTTTAGGAAGCTCTAAGATTTGTTAAATAGAAGACTACAGAAAATTTTGTCCCTCATATGCATTTGGATTTGTCATTAATGGACTTTCTCCCCCTCAATTCGGCAACAATTGGATAATTCGAGATAAAGCAAACAAATGGTAATCATAAATCTCAAAGTCAAGTTAAGTTAATGAGTTCCCAATTAAACACAGAGACACAAATTTAAACTTTTGTAACAAAAAAGATAATTAAAAGCATACAGAAAAACATACAATCAAATTAAAAATGTCTAAAATATTGTAAATTATTATTATTATTGTAAATAATATCTTGTTTATTAAAGAAAATTTATTTCAAAAATATTATTAATGTTAATACAAAATCATGTATATATAAAATATGCTAATACAATACCTGATAGGAAACAATCTGATATATCAAAAAGTATTCTGTTTAAGTATTCAATTAATATACAATACAATTAACAAAAGCATCATATCAATAGTAAAATGAAATTTATTAAAAATTTCACTATCAACATAGAATTTTTTTGAGTTTAACAATGCTTAAAAATAATTATTATTTGATTATTAATATTGATTAAACAATAAATTACCTCTCGTTGAATGTATTCCCACACCTTATGTTGAGCAAAAATCTCATTTTCAAGAAGCTTTAATCTGGTGTTTATCAAATTGCAGAGTGAATTCACATTTTGGCTCTCTTTCCTTATAATGGAGATCTTTAAAAGATGTATTTTTAATTCATTTGAGAAAACTTATTAATTAAAAATAAAATATACCATGAAACACAGTCAGCATGAAATTTTACACAAATAAGAATATTAAAGTATAAGAATATGTATGATTTGTATCAAGGTATATTGAGAATTTCTGTAAACTAACAACAGTATAACCCGATCTAGTTTATTCCTGCCCCCCCCCCTTTAAAATGAATTCTCAATGAATATAATTTGCATTAAGGAAAAAAATCATGAAATAAGGGCAAAAGTTTCATTAATTTGATTTCACTTTTCATAAAAAGAAGCACTTATTCCTTAAATAAAAATAAATCTAATGTTTACTTTCAAGTGACAATTAGAATTTTAGTTTCATTGACATATATATCATGCATATATTAATAAAAATAATAATAGAAATTATAAGATCAAATTCAGAAACGGTCTGAATATAAAATAGGAAAAGGATAAATATAAAAAATATATATATAGGATATAAATAGGAAAATATTGGAAAGTTATATTCCAGGAAAAATTACCTAGTAATGCATTTTCTAAAGAAACTTTTAGCATTTCTTATAAGTGCATGAAGCTCATTATGAAAATTAAAAAAATGGTTAATTGGAGATTATAAAAAAAAAAATTAAGTGAACAAAAATTTTTAGGAATGATTAAATAAAATTATAATCAAAATTTAACTTAATAGCACGGTTGTTCACGTGATTAATTTAATTTTTCTGTATATTCTTTAACTCAAGGGTGCTAATAATTTCTATAAGAAGGAAAAGATCAAATTGATCATTTCAGTACTTTATGCATAAAAATTCTATAAAATTTAAGTAAAAATCTAGTATAATGGTGATGGTGCTGCTCCATTATTTTATTGTTATGATAGTTCACATAAATTTGTTCAAATGAAATGTATTTGCATCCTATTTATGTGTCCCTAAATGTAAAATGTAATTGATTGTTAAAAGTATAAAGACTTTTTCAGAAAGCCTTCCAGTAGTATGATCTATCTGTGGTTCCCAGTAGAACTTTTTTTCATGTTTTTAACAACAAGGAAACACTTATTTGTTTTTCTTTTTAATTCAACTATATGCCATTTATCTCTCCTTCTCTTGGTAGTATTACTTTCATTTTTTAAGCATAATTTCATTAATTTCAATAATTATCATTAGATCACCTCTTTTTTTTCTCGTGATTCATACTTCACATAATTATAATTCTATACATGTAACAGCAAAAGTTTCTCCAAGCTAATTATGTAATTTTGTTTTTTAAACCTACTTTATTCATAACTCTCTTTTTTTAAACTTCATAGCTTAGATAAACAAATTATAACATAGTTAATACAATAATGAAAAGTTAAAAACCGTACATACACTAAATATAAATGTCCCAAATATTCATCTTGCTCTTTATAAACTTTGAAACAATCCTGAAACCAAGGGCTCAGTTAAAACTATTAACTCCTTTCATTGAGCATAACTGATTAAAAGTGTCTTCTTATATATTTTTTCTCAATCAATTTTATTTTTATTTTACACTTGAAACATTTCACTTTGAAAGTAATAATCATTCATTTGTGTAAAAATAAATACCACTTCTCATTCCTTCACATTACAAAACATGAAAAAATATATTAATTAGCCTTACTGGAATTCATATTAAAATCTTTATCTAAAGGATGCATAAAATCAAGAAGTATATAAAAATAATTAATAATAAAAAAATTATCCTCAAAATCTTGTTTTACATAAACATTCATAAAAATATTAAGAATGTGACTAATTAACTGTCTTAATTAAATTGAGCATTATTGGAAAAAGAATAAATTTGAATCAATAAAAGTTGAAAAAAAATAACTGCTCTTGCAAGATGATTCAAGCAGCCATATTTGATACTTATTCACTTGTAATCAGGGCCGGATTTTCCTATAGACTAACTAGGCTTCAGCCTGGGGCCTCAAGATCAAGAGAGGGGCCTACATTCAGATTGTTAACAAAATTAGAATTACACTATTCTGAAAACAGTAAACACTAAAACACTGAATCGAAAATAAGGAGAAATTCTACACATATGAATAATAAACAAACATAATAAGTAATTTACAAACTTAAAAAAAATGGGAGGCAAAGGGCCTCATAAGTGGAACCCTAGGCCTCTTTCCATCTAAAATCCGGCCCTGCTTGTAATTATAGGTGAAAAACTTAATACATAACAAGCAATGAAAATTTCTTATCGTTATTGTTTCTAAGCTTTTATGTGCCTATCAACTTCTCATAAGTATGCAAAGTTATAGTAAATATTAAGAAAATATTTTATTGACAAAATCTTTATATATCCTTATGGTCAAATAAAATATAATCTGCTCAATATATAATATATATTGAAAAATTGTTTTATACATAAAATAGTCTATTTGAAATTTTTTTGACACCAATATTTTTCACATTATAAGTAAAATAAATTGCAAACTTCCTATAATAAATGTACATTGCAACACTATTTGTTCACCAAATATTATAGTTTTAGATTTAAATGAGCAACCAAAAGTCTTGTTTAGTTGATGTGTCTATTTTATTATGTATTTATTATGATTGTATTTTAAATTGAGAAGATATTTCTTCTGTTTTCAAGACTGGCTAATTTCTGGAAGAAAATCTTGCCCTATATCTTACCAAACTAACAAAAGCAAACAATTGAAGCAATACTGTCAGCTACCTTTATTAATATTAAAACTCACTATACAATTATGTGTTTTATATAATCTGTAGTAAATGTATTGTGATAGAAAAAATTACATAATTTTAAAAACATTTGTTATCTTCTAGAGAAGTTACACTGGAATATTCATTAAAGATTAGATTATAATAAATAAAGCAAGAAAGGAAACTGTTTTATGATTATAAAATAGATACATTTTGTTTCCCATATTGAAAAATAAAAAACCATGCATTTAATCACATAAAAGGACATTTTTTACAGTAAATGTTGGTTTTATTTTTACTTTATTCAGATCATTGATCAATACTAATCAAATCATATCCAATAATTATTTTTTTTTATTTCTATATAAAAGAATACTACACATAAAGTACAAAACTACATATCTACACGTAAGTACAAAATTTATGTTAATCTAAAAGAAAATAATTTTAAAATTTTACCACCACAATCTATATGTAAAGAATTATTCCTTTGTTTTGGAGGAGAAAATTCAGAGTCAGACATAATGTCATCATTGTTCAGGTCAATACATAAAGCGAGATTTGATAGCTATTTAGTATTTCAACCTGCAAAATAAGATTCAAAAGTTAAGATTAGTAATTGAAAAATATCATTAACATTGAAACTTAGTCTATATAGTATGATAAATATTAATAAATTTCATATAATTTTAAATCCCTTTCAAAATTATCCCTCTTTTCTTTAAAAATCTTTTTTGTTGAGTAATGTTAAATAACATAATACTTTTAAAGCAATATTGATCTTCTCAATCTTTGGATTTTATTATATTTATTCAACTGTACTAGTATAATATATTTAAACAACTGAATATTTGACTGATTTTAGAACCAATGATGACTAAAAAAAAAAAAAATTGTAAAAAATTTTCCTTCAGATTATTTACATTTTTTTTTTTTTTAATAAAGTCTATAAATATATTACAATTCAAAATAAATAAAAAGGGAAATTTTGTTATAAGCGCCGAGCAATCTACCTCCTGAAAACATTTTGAATATGAAGTATATCATAAAATATTTTAGCTTTTAAACAATTTTATTTTCAGTGAATTTTATTGAAAATATAAATCAGCATTTAAATTTGCAACCAGTGTACTACAAAAATTACAAATAAAAAAATTCTTGTAATTAAAAAATACAACAAAATAGGAAGAAAATTGTTTGAACTTGTATCTTTTATAACATTTAAGAGCATTTTAAGAACTTGTATCCTTTATTTATTAACATCAAAAATAGTTACACCTCAATTAAGACTTTTTTTTTTTTTTTTTTAAAAAAAGACATTAATCTTTGAATTCAAAATTTTGTAAACAATTTATAGTTTATAAATATTTTTATTTTATGACCAATCAAGATTTTATTAAATGCAACATAAGAGGATTGGACCATGTCTGTTTTAAAGAAAGTGATCATGAATTTAATTCTTGTCCACTTAACAAAGATTTCTTAAAGTGGTAGGTGGATATAAGGTTTGGTAAAATGTTTCAACTTGGTTATAAACCTGAAATATCAGTGGTAAATAAAACAAGTGAAATGTCTGGTATTAAAAAAATATACACTCTATTTTTATTTGAAAAGGGCAAAAAATAATTTTTATCCTTTCACTAATGCAATGAAAAATTTAAATGAAAAAACACAACAGTACTTTTTAAATACTACTGAATTATAATATTTATATTGTAATTATAATACATAATTACACAGATAGACTTTTAACTAGTTCCTTTTATAGGTTTTGAAATAATTAAACATATAAAATGTGTTACTCATAGATTTAAGAAATAAAAATCTGGCAAATTTGTAGTAACTTTGATTACTATTATCTTAAATGCAAGCAAATTTCATCTCTAAAATATATATATATATTTAAATATTCAATTCTTCTTTCTCAGTAGCTGGTTAACAAATTTAGAATTATTTAAATAAAACAGAAAATTGGAAACATTCTTAATCCCAAATCTGAAAAATTTAAATGATTTGTCTATGTACTAAAATTTTAATGATTTGTCGGTATATCTTTTTAGGTATTTTTCTGTACATGCAAATTATAACAAGAGTTTTCGTATTCTTGTGAAACAAGTCAAAAGTAGAAATTAAGAAAAGAACATAAATGTAATAAATCCATGAAAGAAATAGACTTGCAACTATTTAAAACAAAAGGAAAATTAATTTTTTTCCTCAGTTTTTTTTTTTTTTTTTTTTTTTAAACAGAAGGTATAATTTAAAAATTAATCTAATCAAAACTATAGTTAAGTTTTTGCTATATTAGTTTCTCTATTTATCTCAAATAAATACTTTCATTTAGCTTAAATTATTTTCTATAATTTTTTGTTCTAAAATATGACATGCATACACTGAAAGAAAGTACAGGCTAAAGAAATTAATAATAAAATTACATATCTAGATTTAATTCAATTTTTGATAAAAAAAATTAAGAAATTTACTATGAAATACAAATTGCATATCAGAAAAAAAAATTTTAGTTTTCTATTTTAAAAATGTTCCATAAAAAAGTTTATTTTTAAAAATACAAATAATCATGAAACTTTCAGTTACTTAAATCAAAATATATATTTAAAAAGTTAAATAGCTTTTCCCTGTAATAAATTAATTTATACGACAATTTTTATAAATATTATATTGCATAATTAATAAAAAAACGTGTTCAATGTAAAAATGTTTGCAAAATACTAAATACCTTAGCATGTGTAGAATTTTATATTAAGATATTCAACTTAATAATTGAATCTTAATATAAAATTCTGCACATGCTAATGTATTTAACAATTGTATAACTTATAAAAAGAAATTAAATTATGTAATAATAGGAACCAATACAGATAATAAAAACATTATATTCAAAATTAATCAGCTTATAAGTAAATCCTTAGATTTTGCAGCTAAAATTATATAAAATGTAAAATATACTTAATCATTATTATAACATCGTTTACATGTCAAAATCTTCAATCTACAACGAATCAGAATTTTCTTAACATCCAATAACATCTTCATAAGACAATCTTGAAACCTAATTTAGATATTTTCATATTTGAATGATTTACAAATCACTTTTTCTAGGGTTGCTATAAATTAATAAACAATGCATAGTTAAATAATGTTATGCAAAATAAATTTGAAAATCGATAGTATTAAATAAGTGTTGATGAAATTTGTTAAACTTAAGAAAATACATGTTTAATTTAAGCACAATTACTTACACTTAAGCATAATTCTTTTAAAAATGAGCTTGCATCTATAAATCAAACATGCTTCATATTTCTTGAGATGAATATAATTTAGTTTGCCGCTGTACAGTCATTTTGTGCATACGAGGGCTAAACAGACTGGGAACTATAGTTTAAAGTGGATTCTGAACCACTAACACACATCCATGCCACTGCCAGGATTCGAACCTGAAGTCTGTGATACCAAAGGCCAGAGTGCTAGCCACTTGGCCCCAATAGCATACTGCAGTACTGTAACAAAACTTCTCAGATGAAATTCTGCTAACTCAAATTTGGAGAAATAAACATAGGCATCATGCATTCAGAGATATGCCATATTGTGAAATATTTTTCATGAGGTATTAAAAAAAAGTGTTCTATAAAAAAACTGACATTGTCTATGATTAATAAAATATATTCATAGTTTGTATCTTTTACTTCTGTTCATAAAAAATTACAGAATAGATACTTTTGCATGATAATGTATTTTAACATACACACACAAATTATTTAGTATATGCCATAGAATTTATTTTTTTATAGCATATTAGATGAAACATATTGTATGAATATATGTTTGTGTTAACAGAATATGAATTTATTATGATATAATTTCCCAAAAATGGATTAAATCATATGTTTTAAATACCCAATATTTTAATATTTTGTATTAAACAGAAGCGTGTGTCCGTGGCTTATCTTCAAGTTACATGCGCCCCCTGGGTAATACAAAGTGAGTAACGTCTGTGCAGCCCTTATGGCATAAAAAGATCACAGTCTATTTGCCAGCTGCATTAGAAGGGAAAAAAAAAAATACAGAAGCTATAGAGAATTATTTCTAGGATATTATTCAAATTTATTTTGAATAGTTATACAACTGAAAATAATTTTAACTGTTTTTAATGTTAATTGAAAGGTTAGAAATTGTTTAAATTATACATTACAGATAACTCTTCAAAATAATATTATTATTGTGTTGATATATAATGTCTCACAAAGCTTTTTGCAAGCATGTAATTTTTGTTACAATTTCTATAAAAGAAATAGAAATAATTTAAAATTAATAATGATTGTAACATGCAAAGAACTTCACTTTATTCCAAATAAGGTAGTATGGTTTATTTAATATAAATTTTTACTGGTCTTGAAAAACTACAATTGAATATTTTTAAACTTAAACAAATCTCACCAAAGTTTTTGCATAATGTTTAGACACACATAAAAACACTCTTTTCACATTAATTTTTGATAATAAATTTAGAATAATAATTAATTAATTAATTTTTGAAATATTTTTCTAATGTAAAGTTAAAATTGTCTGTTATATACTAAAAATTATCTACTTAGAATATTCATGTTTTTATCTAGCATTTATTTACACAATATCACCATAACTAGATTCAGCAAACATAGTTCATTTGAAATTTAAAAATTATCTACTTAGAATATTCATGTTTTTATCTAGCATTTATTTACACAATATCACCATAACTAGATTCAGCAAACATAGTTCATTTGAAATTTAAAAATTAATTGCAATTAGAAAAGTTTATACTAATAAAAAGTATTATGAAAACAGTTAAATTAAAAATTTATCAGCTTTTTGAACATAAAAAAAAGCCTAGTAAAATAATCAGTAAATCAAGATCAAAGGGAAACAAAATTCTCTCATATAATATAGCGAATCATTGTAGAAAAAAAATATACAAAATATATATATAAAATATACCCATACTAAATTATTTCAAAGTAGTAAATTTTCATTATTTTAATCAAAGAATTGGTATAAATAGCAAATGTATAGGAAAACATTGGTGAAGCACTGTATTTTATTGTTAGAAAGTAATGATTTTTAAATAATAAAGAAATAATAATCCTATTGTCCCACATATTTTCATCTTCCAAAATATTTAATTTTTTTACTGTAAATTTTACTTTTAAATAATCAATTCTTTTAAACAATTATCTTCTTCATATGAATATGTTTCTATTCATCCAAATTTGAATATTGGCTTGTGATGAAAATTAAAAATAACTATCAAGAATTTTAATACACTTTTTTAGAACTATTACTAAGTATATATTGTCAAGCTTCAGTTTAAACGTGGGTTTAAAAAATTAAATTCCCAAAAAAAAAAAAAAACTCTTTATTTGCCTCCTAAAAGCTTATAAGAAATATGTAACTTATAAGCTCATTTGAAAATAAAGTACAACATAAGAAAAACAACAATATTGTTATTATCGTATTTAACTGGACTTGACTTCACTTGACTTTGAAATTTAGGCTCTCCCAATTGACTGCTTTATTTTCCATTTATTTATTTTTGAGAACAAGAATCGAAACAATATTTGTCCCATGAATAGACCGTTTTCATATTTTTAAAATCAATCTAATTGATTTATTATATTTCTTATTATTCAACCCAATACACATTTTAGATAATTATAGACTATGGATTTCTAGACCAAATGCCTTCCAGTTTGAATTTTATTGCTTTTAGTTACTGTCAAAATAGAAATACAGAAATGCGCTGTATTCTAGGGGGCATTAGCTACAGTTATGAAAGTGGACTTATTGATGTAATTCGTCATCCTCCTGAAATCCCGGGTGAGATCTAAGAAGTGAAAGGAATTGATAAGAGAAACTTTATACAGTACAGTACAGTTTAACAAATATAGTTTGAAATGGCGTTGGAATTAGATTCTTATTCATAAGTTCTACTTCTACAAGTGAAGAGTTGTATGTGTTTCGGTGTATGTCTGTCAGCTTAACTTGGTTAGGTTTTCCTGAGTGCTGAGAGTACATAGCTGTGTTTCAAGTGGGCGTTGCTCACTTGCTGGTTTGTTTATCTGTTTTTGATAAATCTTCAATAAATTTCTCTTTTCGGTCTTTCTCAAGGTGTAAGGTAAGATTACCTTTTCTTTTTTGTTTTCTCATCTTTCCGGTTGTTTCATTTTACTAGTCAACCTGAGCCATTCGGCAATATTTGTGTCGGATGTGGATAATTCTCAATTTAATATGAATGACGTCCAAAGCAGTAATAGCATGATTTCCAGTAATAACAATTACTTTAAAAGCTCAAAATCCATTAATGAACTGGTGTTGCAGTTGGGACAGAAAAGTTTTGAGGAAATTCATATTATATGCCAACACAGTGATGCAAAACATAAAATTCCGCGTTCAAATCCATTTCTTATCCAGGCAGATATAAAAAACACGTCAACAGGCATGATAATATCAACAACATGAAATTTTCGAGGCAGGGTAAACTTATCTTTACTACTGCCGATCCGGTGTGTACCACACAGATTTTAAATCTTGAAAAAATTCAGTAACCTTCGAAAATATCACGGAACAGTTTCTCATTTTCGATATACCAACTAATCTACAATTATCCGAATTAGCAGATGAAATTATGAATAAAAATGATATGGAAGTGGTTGAGTTGCGACGTTTCGTTAAGCTAAACTCTACCCAAGAATTTTCCCGGTACTCGTTACGATCCTGGGAACTTTCTTGCCTGATGCTATAAAGATCTGGTTCACCAATCAAAAAATTCGCCGATTTGTTGATAGAGTCCGACAGTGTTTGCATTGTTATGAATTTACACATGCAACACGTGTCTGCGACAAGAAAATTTGCCCTCTGTGTGGTGTAAACCATGAAGGACAGTGTCAAGGTCTGGAAAAATGCATTCTTTGTAATGGACCTCATTCCGCAACTTCAAAAATCTGCCCACGACACACCCTTAAACAAAAAATACTCGAATTAAAGTGCAGAAACCATCTCACTATTGGAGAGGCCAGACGTTTATATGCACATTCATCGAAAACTAATTACTCTGAAGCTGCTAAAAACAACTCGACGGCTCCAAACATTGAAGAGATAGTAAACCAAAGAGTCGAGAGTATTGTTCAAAACATTACAATTAAAATGGAACAACAGACCACTCTTTTAATTGAAATATTCCAAAAACAATAGAAAATCTTGTGCAATATCTGGTCACAGTATTCCACCAAACTGACCTCAAAAAAAAATCCCTAACCGAAAACGCCAAATGATCAACCTTGTTCCACCCACTAATAATCCCATGCAATGGGATGCAGGTGGAAGCAATGCTTCAAATTAAGTGTGTTTTTGTTCTGGGTATTCCCGGTCGTTTTAATGTATTTCTTAATATCCCTCTTGTTTTTGCCCCAAGTTAAGGGCTTTTTCTTTTAGTTTCTTATGGAATAATACCTTCCTGTTTTATTTTCGTAATTTTTGGTGATGTCATTCCTTCAGTGGAATTGTCGCAGTCTTCAAAATAAGAAAATCTGGCTCCACCAACCCCCTTTCACAACGTCAGAATTCTGGGTTTTTCAGAAAACATTCCTGAAAGCAGATGATCGTCTTTTATTTTCTAATAAAATCTTTTTTCGCACCCACCGTAACAACAGAACAGGAGGTGGTCTACTAATAGGTATTCTAACAAACATGTCCGGTCATGTCATTTTTGAGAATTCTAATGACCCAAACCTTGAGATGCTTGCAGTAGAAATTCAATCACACAACATTACATTTACCATTGTTAATATTTATGCACCGCATGGATTTGATATCAATCAGGTTCAAAAAATTTTCAGTTATCTAAAAACGCCAACTTTTATTTTTGGTGATTTCAACCTACACCACCCCTTTTGGGGCGGAAAAACATCTACGCCCAAAAGCGAAGAATTTTTGGATTGGTTGAATCAGTCGCATTTTTCTATCCTGAATACCTCAACGCCCACTCACATCACCCATAATTTCACTTCTTCCGTTATAGATCTCACTCTTTGTTCGGCAGCTCTCTTAAACGAAGTGTATTGCTATGTTTCTGACTGCACCTTTGAAAATGATCATCTACCAATAGTTGTTTCATGCTCCAAACTAACAAATGCAACAAAATATCTTAAAACTATATATTGGAATCCAATTCTCAGAGATTCGAACAATTTTCTTCAATCTATTGCTGACCCTACCGTTTAAATAGTCACTGAAAAAAATTTCGCACACTATAAATATTAATACCAAAAACAAAATTTGGACTAATAACGAATACCCTCCATGGTGGAATATTGCATGTAATAACTTCTGTCAACTGAAAAAAAAAATAATGTGGAAAAAGGCCAGGAATAGTGTTTCGGTCCCTGATTGGATGCGCAACAAAAAATGCCGAAGTAAATTGAAATACCATATTAAAAGGGCAAGGGAAAAATACTGGGAAAATATAAGCAATATTCCGAGAAACCCTAAATTATTTTTCCGCATCCTGAATAAACTAACTAGTCACAATAATCCTGATATAAAAAATAGCAAATTAATTTTTCACAATAATAGATATATTAGTAATCCAAAACAGCAAAAACAATCTTTTTCAAATTATTTTTCAGCACAAAACTTCCGTTCTGAACCTATTCCGTTGGATTACAGTATAGACAATAAGTTATTAAATAAAAATATTGAACTTTGGGAACTGCGAAAAAGCTATCCAGAAAATGAGAAATACCACGCCCGGCGCAGATAACATTCCAGCTGCATGGTTCAAAAACTGGATGAATCGTCCCTTCTAGTTATCTTGCACCTTTTCAACCAACAATTGAGTTTTTCTCCAATTCCGAAGAGCTGGAAACACGCTATCATTATTCCAATCCCTAAGCCCAACAAGGATAAAACAAAAACATCGTCGTATAGGCCGATTGCTTTGACCTCTGTTTTTTGTAAAGTCTTTGAACGTATCGCATACCAATCGCATTGTTAATTTTCTGACTTTTACCAAACGACTTCATACCAATCAGCATGGTTTTATACCTTTTAGAAACAATCATACCGCTATTTATACCATCTATAAATCAATTTTAACAGCACATAATGAAAAAAATATTTTATCGGTATCAGTCTCGACATAAAAAGTGTTTATGACTCCGTGCCTACAGACGAATTAATTTATAAATGTCTTCAAATTGGAATCTCGGAAACATCGCTAAATGGATTCATGGTTTTCTTCAGGACAGAACTTTTCAGGTTCGATGGAGGAACACTGTTTCTGACCCCAAACCTTCTTTTAGAGGCCTTCCACAGGGTAGTGTACTTTCACCAATTCTTTTTGTAGTTTTTTTTTGAATGACGTTTTTGAGACTTTGGAGGTAAATGTTGATTGCTCTATTTTCGCTGACGATATTTTTCTTTTCTGCTCACATCAATCGTTATCCTATATTCAAACCCAGCTTCAAAATACTCTTGAGAATTTGTACAAATAGTGTTCTTACTGGAAACTCACAATTAGTGCCGAAAAAGTGCAATAGTTGATTTATCAAAAAAAAAGATCAATTTCATTGCCGCGGATAACATATGCCGGAATTCCCCTCATCTGGAGTGATACTCTTAAATATCTCGGAATTCCTTTTCAAAAATAAAACCAAAATGAAATTATTTTAAGAAATTTACGCATAAAAGCCCTTAAAAAAATTAACGGTCTAAAATTTTTGGCATCAAAGAAAAATGGTATAAGGACAAAACATCTTATCACAATTGCAAACAGTAGTACACTCAGCACATTTTATTACAGTGCATTAATAATTGAAAATTTCCCGGTCACCAAATTAAACGCCTGTAACACAATTCAAACAAAAGTTCTTAGAATTGTTCTGGGATTACCAATTTGGACTCCAAATATAATTTTGTTAAAAATGTCTGGACAAGAAATTCTTTCAGATAAAATTAAACGTTTGGCGTTGCAGTTTTTAATCAAACAATATGCTAACCACTCTTCTCCCCTTTGATGGTAAACAATGAATTGCAGTTACTTGACAAAGATGAAAACACTCTTAAAAACTCTCTACAAAATTATAATTGCTCACCAGAACACCTCAGCAATTGTGCCACGGCATGATCCTTCCTTATGTGAAATTTTCCTTCAGAAGTTCCGTTTCCAAAATAAAGAAAACCCAGTTTCACTTATAGTCAATGATTTTTCAGATTGTATAAACAGATTTTTCTCTGATCACCATATCATAGCCACGGATGCCTCAAAAAGTCACGTCTCAACTTCAATCACCGGCATTTCTTGCAATCAAAGTTTTTCATATCGCATTAACCCAATAAACTCTGTTTTCACAGCAGAGGTTTTGGCAATTTGTGTCGCCATAGATGAACTAGCTATTGTTGACAAGGACATTTTAATACTTTCTGACAGTTTTTCGGCTCTTAATTCTCTAAAAATTTTAACAATCATTCTACCTATGTTATTCAAAGGCTTGCTTCGAAACTTTTTGTTCGATAAACTTTTAATCAAAATATCACATTTTTATGGGTTCCTGATCATTCAGAAATTTTATGGAATGAAAAAGCGGATTCTCTCGCAAAGAATACCACGGAACTCTCGCAATTTATTGAATGGATATCCCCGGAAGATGTCATAGCAAACCTGAAAAACAATCCTACCTAATCTCGGAAACAAATTACTTTAGCAGCAAATATTATGATTTGATAGGAAACTTTCCAGATATTGGAACTATCACAAAATGGACACCGAATAGTAGACAGGATATACTCATCGCTCGTATCATCAGCAGAATGATCGTTACTCCCGCCCTGTTAAATAGATTCAATTTAGATTCCAATCCTTTCTGTAACATATGTAATGAAACCAATGACCTTTTACACATTCTTTTAAGATGCAGAAAATATTCCACCTCCAGATTACATCTATGGCAAAACTTGAATATCGACGAAAATAATATCACATTCAAAGCTTTTTTTATCTAAAATTCTTGATTGCAAAAAAAATCTGACTTTATTTCTCCAATCTCTTAAACGTTTTGATATTTATTAGCTGCAATTCTCTCGGCACTCAGGGGATACTATAAATCCCTGTTTTTGTTCGCGCCACTTTCCTTACTGAGCGGAAAATAGATCTCACATCCTTTTTAGTGACGTATAAATAGGGAAAACGAACTGTTCCCATATAGTGATTAGGGAATATAGTCCTTGTTGCTTCGCATCCCCGTATACTCCTTCGATTCAAGACTAGTTTGAAATTTTTAAAAATTTCAATTTTGTGAGAGCAATTGGATAAATCGAGATAAAACAGCCGATAGCGAGCATAAATCTCAAACTTACGACAAATTAAGTCAAGATATTTTAACAGTAATTGTTGACTAAAACAATTTACAGTAATTCCTGCCTAAAATTAGCATTGTGATATAATTGTAACCACTGGTTACTGGTTATTGTATAACGTGCAGGAGTAATTTCTTGCTGAAGAAAGTAAAAAAAAATGGAGGGAAGAAAGTCAGCTCCTCTTCTTTGCCTTACCGATACTAAACAAGTGCTGTTTTTGTTTCTATGACATAAAACTTAATCAATATCACCACCGCAGATGAATGACGAAAGAGGACTTGCCTTCAACCCCGAATTTGCGTACCATATGGGAGAAAAAGCGGAAAATTCCTACCAGGCAGTCTAGCTATCAATGCAAAATGCTTTACACACTTTATCACAATCTCCATTGAGACTCCTCGTTTCAAAAAACAGCGACTGTAGCAACGCTTGTGTGCGGAGTCGAACCTGAGTCCTCCTGCACGCTAGCTGCACATGTTGTTCTTCAGCGGCCAAAATCTTTATATTTAGAACATTATTTTTCTATCACAAACAGTTCTTTTTGTCTTCCTTATTCTAACTTTTATTGTTATTTTTAAAAAAAAAAAAGCATTCTCAGGTGCCGTTTGATAATATTGATTTTCAGGAATTTATTTTTTTCAGTAGATTATAAACAGGAAATAATTATACATTTGATTTTAATTATAAATTTAATTAAACAACATCCAAGAGATAAGGTATGAAAAATTTTACGATAAATTAATACGAATACGTATAATCGACCTCCCTTTTACATTCTTTCGGGAATATTTTTTTATTTCTATCGGGATGTCATTCTGGAACAACATGTACGTTTGTTTCCGGGGCGCCATGGGTGATGAATTTCTGTTTATGGATGACAACGCCCGTCCTCACCGTGCAAACATTGTAGACGAATGCCTTCAATTGGAGGATATCACCCGTATGGATTGGCCAGCATACTCACCGGACTTGAATCCAATAGAGCATGTGTGGGATATGCTTGGCCGACGAATTGCAGCCCGTCAACCCTCTCCCACCTGTGAACCGGAACTTCGGAGGGCATTGCTTGATGAGTGGTGTAATATTCCCCAAGATCAGATTGATAATTTGATACTCAGCATGCCTAGGCGTTGTAAGGCCTGTATTGCATCGTCCGGGAGACATACTCCATATTAACCATCATACTAACCATGTTATACTGTTTTTGTAAATAGGTTCTTTTTTTTTTAAATTTGCTCCAGGGAGTAAAAATCGTAATTTTTATTAATTATGTCAAACATACAGCATCTTTTTTTTTTTTCTTTACCTTTTGTTTAATAAATAGACTTTACAAATAAGTCAAATTTGTTTTGCTTCTGTCTCTTTCTTTGCCTGAACTTCATTATCCTTAATTTATGGACATGAGTGTAAAATGGTACTGGCGACTTAGTCTCTATATAACAACATTTTTATTTACTTCATTACCACCGCCAAAAATGGCTGCATCAAATAAGAAACAAAACTTGGTGGTGCCAGAAATAGAAATTCGAGCAGACAGTTTCAAAATGGGTGAAACTGAAATGTATAGTATAATTATAAAAAGTTACAAAGCCATATGTGCGCATGTTCTGGGACAGTGGTATGTAGAACATTTGTAAAATGATACTATGAAAAATCAAAATGAGATGCTGACAAAGGAAAGAGAAAAAAAGAATACATTTTAAGAGTAATTAGAATAATTAACAATTCTACAACTAACTGCTTTAACTAAGTTTATTCTCGAAATGAAATCTCGTATGTTTCAAAATTCATGCGATTTCTTGCTTGAATTTTGGGAAACACCCATAAATATTTCGCAACGATTGTCATTTTCTAGAAGATGAAAAGACACAAAGAACAATACTTTTACCATTGTAGAAATAATTATAGTGATTAATATTACTGATAATATATTTTTTACTTTCAAAGAAAAACTGATTTGTTTAACTGAAATTAACAAAATGTGAAGCTGCAACAAAAGAATTTAATAAAAATATATCAGTGATTCGAGAATGTTGCCTATATCAATCAAAAGAGAATTATTTAAAACTTTAACTAATTAAGGAATATTTGAATTGCTTCAAAATAAAATTCTTAACATAATATTTATTAGTTTCTCAAGCTATGACAAAATGATATAATTTGAATTATTTATGAAAAACATTCTAATTAAATAGTCATTAATAACTTACTATAAGATGAAAGAAAGTATACTAAACAGACATTCGTATGCAAAATATGCAATTTAAAATTAAATGAATGCATTTTATTAAGGAGATTTTTACTTAAATGCTGTAAAAATATAAAAAAATTTAGGCAGCTAAACTTTTAAAGCATACCTTGGAAATTTTTAATATAAACAATTTTAGTTTTTTTTTAATTTTTTTAAATTTTTTTTTTATTATTATTATAAATATACGTTTATTGTCAAAACGCAATATTTGGAGAAAAAAATTATTTATCGAAACTTGGAATCAATACCTATATTATTTTTACGAAAAAGACATTCCGTTCTAAAAATACTTGTTTGGTAACTGACCGCTAATGGTAGACAACGAATGAGATGTGCGGAGCAAACATTTACGAAAAATCGATTAAGAGGTTATTCGCGCGTCACTCTGGTCAACGCTAACAATTCGGCGAAAAGAACCTCAGCAATAATGCTAATAGACAGAATAAAAAACTCCTCGTGCTCAGTGTGACATGCAATAAAGGTCAAACAACCCGACAGAACGAAGCGAAGCGTGAATTTCTCGAATGTGGTGTATAAACCGAAATGCTAGTCAATCCTCTTTTTATAAATAATTTAAAAGCAGGTTCTAAAAATGCAGCAGTACAAAATTTGCAGTTGAGTCGTTTTAAAATAAATATTTAAAAAATTACTAAAATTTTAAATCACAATATTTAAGTTTCGATAATCTAGACCAGTGTGAAAAAAAAGAGCAGAATTTATCCTTAATTAGTTATATACCCGACTCGTGACCCAGTGATATGTGTGCAGTTGTCTTGCTGTAGGGCTCGGGGTTAAATCTGTAATTTTGTTGTTGCAGTTTTCAGAAACGTGGGGACCCGATAGCGATTGTGACAATATGTGTAAGAAGCGTGCATTGACATTCAAGCTACGAGATGTGAGTTTTCCATATTTACTCTCATACTTAACCAAATCGTAAATCAATATACTTCCACCATCAACATGTAATTGATTTCTTTTTATTGTCGAAGAAGTTTTTTAAAGTTGCATTTTAAACATAAATTTAAAAACAAATTTCAAACAAACAAAAATCAGCCGTTTTGTGGCTTAGTGATTAAATCATGCAGCTAGCATACAAAAAGGCTCAAGTTCGAAATTGCTGATGGTGTTCATTACAGTCATTGATTTCAGAAACGAGGAATTTTGTCAACGTATGAGAGAATCCAGGACCAACAGTCAGGCTCCCTGATATGAGTTTTCCGAGTTTCTTTTCATGAAGCACCCAAATGAAGGGCCGTAAAAGTCTCTTCGTTAGGTGATGACCTCTCTTCACCGTCCGTAGGTGAATGAAAGTCCCTTCGTTAGGTGGTTCAGGAGAATCATGAATGACGACTGTCACTTTGAACTTTGTATTCTATCTGCATTGTTAACTGTGCTGCACCACTATATAAATCAGCAACGCAACTCAAGTTTCACCCGTCGATGGTAAATGTAATTATGAATTCAGGCAATAAAATTGTCCGTCATACCATGTAGTTCTGTGGATTTCTCTGAAAACTTCATCGTAATATTTTCTGTGGTTTTTAGAATTATTGATTGTTTACTTTTTCGGCTGCTTTTGGAACAATTCATCTCAGAACACTTAATATTGGAAAGGGGTTTTATACATTTTACTTTCTTTGTTTATCAACCTTTGCCTCATGAGCCCACTCCACTATCGAATATTTTATAATAGAAACATCACTTCGATGCATCAAGAATGTTTTCTGTAAGGATGGGATGTCTTGTAGATGTCTTTTAGAAGAAACTACCCCCACATTTTATGTCATAAGCATAAAAACTTGGAATCACAGACACCAGCAGTCTGGCTGTTGCAACCTCCACACAGTCTATCTTTCTTTCAATATAGAAACTTCAACACATGTTATATGCGAGAACCAAACTTTTATCCATTTTCCCACTAACCTTGTGCTCAACCGCTGAGCCACGAGTAAAGCCTCGTTCCCCACAACGTTTAGAGCGGCGAGGCATAAAGCGTCCGCAAATCACAAGTCGTCTCAGGCATCGTGCGTTGGGACTAGTGATTGGATGGCACTTCACTTCTCACCCATACCTCTTGTCCTTAGTGTGAATGCGGCTTTAGAATTAGATTTGGTTTGGTTTGTCGCTCTACTGTCATCTTGTGCACACGAGGCCTAAACAGACTGGAACCTGCAGTTTAACGTGGATTCCGAACCACTAATAAACATCCCTGCCACCGCCAGGATTCGAACCTGGAGCACCAAAGGCCAGAACGCTAGCCAATTGGCCATCAGGCCGCTTTAGGATTAGAAGGAGAAGTGACCATCAACAATATATTTAATTTTCCTATTCTTCTTATACTTATAATGATATTCTGATATTTATCAAAATGAGAGCTGAAATTATCCAAGCAATCTTGCTGTTGTTTATTCTGAATATATCAGTGATAAAACAGACCTCATTTGGGTTCGAGAAGGAGAATGCGATCTCCCCGGCGCCGCTCATAAGAATGTTCGTTCCAAATCGTTGTTGTGTTAATTCCAAACTATTTAAAAGAATTGTGATGACCCATCAAAGTGATGATCCCATAATAAACTCATGTTTGTGAAAATTGCAACACCATGAAGGACTTACGCGAGTGAGCTGAAATTTTCAGGAAATGCAAATTAGCGCATGATATGTAAATGATTAGAATTTCAAATCCGTAGCGCATGCGTATGCTGAGCAGCGCCCTGTGAACGGCGGATGGATCCGAATAAATAGACGGCTGTAGCGAGGCGTGTATGGTTATCTGCTAGTGGTAAACGTTAGCTCAATCGTTACTTATGCCTCTTCGACGAAAGAGAGCGAGATTTGGAAAACTTTACAGAGTTTGAACGGGGGAGAATCATCGGCCTTCGTGAAGCTGGATTGTCTTATCGTGCAGTAGCCGCTCGTGCGCAGCGTAACAGCAGCACAGTGATGCGTCTTTGGAAGCAGTGGACGGACGAGTGTTGGACAACTCGGAAATCCGGGAGTGGACCCCGAAATGTGACGTCAGCTCGCGATGATAGACACCTGGTCCGCATGGCGCTGCCACTCAACTGTGTATTAAACTTCATTCAATTATGACGATTCCTTCATGGTGTTGCAATTTTCACAAACATGAGTTTAAATGCAATAGAAGAATACCCTGAAACTAACGATCTTCATTTATATTATTAACGATGATATCATTTGATCAGTCAAACCCTAGGTATTCAAATAATACTCATTAGTTAAAACGAAAATCTATACTTGGATTTCCATTTAATTTCTATTAAGGCCTTTTCCTGAATTATGAAAAAGGAGTATTTCAAAATTGTTCAAGTAATTCTAAATGAGCAACACAGATCACCTCGGTTGAATCGACTATCGTTGTTTGAGCTTTTGATCCAGATGAGTTCTGCTCAGACAGCGAGCAGCTAGAAGTTGCTTTGTTTATGCCGAGAATGGAAATGATAAAACGGTAAATCTCATTTGGGTTCGAAAAAGCGGGTGTTAACACTCAAATGCCTTTCTTAAGGGGTTCTTTCCAAATTGTTTTTATGTTTGTTCTAAATTGTTTTAAAAATGGGATCCATCAAACTGATGATCCCATTATAAAGTGAGCATCAAGTTTTCATAGACCGATATTCAGAAAATTAAAAGCTTTCACACTGGCAGAAAAAAAAAAAACATTTTTATTTATCTACGGCGACTTATTGATCAAAATATTAAATTGACAATCATCAAATTTTTTTCTATGCTTATCATTTGAATTTCTGTTACATAAAAAGAGCTTGCAGCTTTATAGATTTTATAGTAAACGTTGCAATCAGTATTCTCTTTCTAAAGTGCATTAGCACTCATAAATTTAGGAAGTATTCTTCCTAAATGTTATTCTTTTAATTATCTTTTTTATTTCGACTTCTAACCTTTTATTGATGTGATAAATTACTTTTGAGTTTTTTGATAAGATATCTTTGGATAAAACAATTGTGAGACAATAAAAAAAAGTTCACACGTCATTCAGCTACAACAACACGCTCAAAATTTATTTAAAATTCAATGTTTGTTTGATGTTACGAAATTATTGTTGAAAAAATTGTCGGTTTTATCATTGCAAGGCTTTATCAAAGTGAGTAAATAAAAGTTGTTTTGTACTTTTTATAAAAGAAGAAATTTGATTATGGTATTTATGTTAAATAAGGAAGTAAAAGTGCATTTAAAGTTGGAATTTAACTAAACAGTAGCGGGGAATATTGTTAATAGTCATTGAACGTATTTTAATTTTTTAGAAAGTGGTTATTTGCCTTCAACATGTCAATAAAATTTTCGTCACAAAAGGGGAAATGATAATTCGTTAAAAATATTGCTAATAAACGAGGTGACGTATCGATATATTCTATTTCAATAAAAATGTAAGATAGCATCCATCATTAAAAAATGTTTTTCGAGAAAATAATCAATAAATCATGTATTCGTATTTTCTCTGAGTTCTGTAACCTGCATATTCTATTGATTATTGGAAAAAAAAATGCTTATCTGCATTACGTATTCTGTATACATACACTTTTACGAATTTTGAACAGAAATAATGCATATTAACTACAATTTACACAACGAAATCTTTACTACCAGAAATAAACTATGTTTCCCTTTCTAAATTTCATTATATTTTTAACAAAATCAATCAGTTAATAAAAATTTCGTAAATAAAATATGACCATAGAAAAAATACAATTATTTTTATATATTTACTAAACTATTAATTTCTATAAAAAAATTCTAAAATTTTTATCTTTAAGATATATGAAATGACAATTATTTTTCTATTTCCGAGAATATTCTGTATTAAAAGCACTTTTAAATTATAATTTGCTGTATAGAAGTTTTTTTAAAGAAAAGCAGCAGTTCTATATCCTGAAACACTTCTTCCTTGGATTAAATTTTTTGAATTATTTTGTATAAAATTATTTTTGTACAACACACTTGAATTTTAATTTTTTTAACTATTGAAAAATTATTTCAATATTGTGCTGATTTATTAGTATTTTTCAGTAAACAATTTTTAGAATTGCTTTGAAAGTTTCAAATTTATTCCAGAAGAATATTTTGTAACGTGTCATTTGATCAAATAATAAAATAAATAGGATTATTAAAAGTAATAAAATAACCAGATAAAATCCATATAAAGCAAAAGATATGCTTTTGTATATTTGTATTTTTATCACTTAAAACGGAATAGTTTCTTTAACCTGCACCGGATCTAGGCATGACTGCCAACAGTCTATGACGGGCAGCTCAATACAGTTCAGAAACACACAAAAAATAACATTTGACTGAAAACGGAATCATTGAATATCCTTTGCTTTTTTTTGAATTACTTATTATTCTAGCTCTATTTGGTGTGTAGTTATTAGTTTTATTTTTATAATTTATGTTAGAATATATCTATTTTAATAATTCACATCAAAAATGAGTGAAAATTGAATTGGTGAAGTCAAATGCATTGGTATTAATATTCCGCATGTGATGTCATTATTTATTTATTCATCCGTTTGAAATATAACACGTTTATATAAATATAAAATACAATTTTCATAATTCTTACTGTGTGTTAATATTTTCAATTATGCTATTACAAAAAAATTTAAATGTTTAAATACTTTATTCCAGCATGAAATATTCAAATATTTCTTGTCAAACACCAGTTGTTTAAAAGGCTGTGATTAAGGATAAAATGTTATTTGATTTATTTATTTATTTTTAAAGCTCATAATATTTCCTTCCTGTTCAACAAAGCATAATGCTATTTATTTATGAATTATTTATAGTGAGAAGAAACTTACAAAAATATTAAATTTATTATCTGTAAATATAAATCCCTAAATGACTAGAAATATATAATACAATTATATAGGTTGGGTTAAGATTGTATATTATGTTTAGCATTTTAAAACAGTTTAATATTTTAAGATAAAGTTTTTATTCCTTAAAAGTTTTCCTGAGATCTAATTCACGATATCTTTAATTTTCTCTCTTCACTTTTAACTATGTTTTCCCAAGAAAACCTGAATAATACAAGTATAATGATAATTACAGATAATATTTGCTAGTTTGAAAATAATAAAATAGAGGAGAATACCAGAAACAAATTTCAATTTTAAAAAATAGTATGGTAATTCATAGAGTAAATAAGCAATTATGTTTATAAAAATGGATCTTAATAGAGCATTGTTTTAACTAAGGTTCTTTCAAGTTACTTAACAACCTAACTGTATTCACATTTTACTGTGGAGAGTCATCTGCATGTTGAGTGCCGTTAAGAACAGTAAATTCGACAGACATGAAGGGAAAAACGATCTTTCTGCACGAAAGGTTTATTCCTAGTATCCCAGCAAGTTTCTTCGAAATTAATGTTATGGAGATAAAAAAAAAAGTGTAACGACGTTTTTCTATGTGGTAATAAGAAGAATTGATGACTGTGGTCATTTTCTCCTGACAATTGAATATGATGAGGATAGAAATAATATTATTCATATAAATTATTTTCCAAAACAAATCCTCAAAATTCAAAAATAGTTTTCTTCTACAGTTTATTGTTTATCAAAATAAATTCCATTTCACATTGAAAATAAACGTAATATGTATTTATCGCAGTATAATTAAAATAGTCGATTAACGCAGCAGCCAACTTATGGAATAGTTTAAAAATATTGGATCCGTTGAAAGAAAGCCCGGTCAATATCTTTCAAGAACCACAATGGTTGAATAAAAAACGACATTTTTCCATTACAGCGAGGCGTAACAGGAGTCAACAGTTTCTCAACTCTCCTGCAATTTTCATGAAACCGCAGGAAACTGAGTTTCAAAAGTTACTCTTTACAGCAGGCAACATGAGAGAGGCATGTTTGCATTCCTCTCAACTCTATGCACAGGATAGCACGTTTAACATGGTGCAAAAAAAACATCTGCTTTGGACTATAGATCAGAGGGGATCACTGATGAATTCCGGTTCAGCCTAACAACTAATTCGCGACGAATGTTCATTTGAAGAGAACTAGAACCTAACTCATTCTCCTCTAATATTTGAGAAAGAGTGAAGGCAGTGGAGATGTGATGGTCTAGGCAGACATCATATTGGATGGACGCACCGATCTCTATGTCTTTATTAAAGATTCTGTGACTGCTGTGAAGTATAGGGATGAATTCTTGGAGCCCTACTTCTACTTTTCCAGGGATCCAGTTGGTCTGATTTCATTTTTTTCATTCAGATATCAAGCCTAAGCCTTATAGAGTATGTTTGCGACGCTTCATAGAGGGAAATTGCAATTCAATTTCTACCTGCTAGGACCATCCAAGTCTTGAAAACAGAGTAGTGGAGGTTTGGTTTGTCGCTCTACGGTCATCTTTTGCACAGTTTAGACTAAACAGACTGGGACCTACAGTTTAAAAGGGGATTCCGAACCACAACAAACATCCATGGCACCGCCGGGAATCGAACCCGAACCCGAACCCTGTATTACCGAGCGCCAGAGCGCTAGCCACTCGGTCATTCAGGCCCGAGTACTGGAGGTGAGACCGACTACCACTGGTTCTCATCAACTGTCTGATTTCCAGGTTGAATTAACGCTTTAAAAACAGTACAATTGCATACATTAAAAAAATTTGACCAATTGTTTATGCACTGTTTTAGACCTTCCGGCCCTGATGAATCTTACGATAATAATGTGTATGTACTATAACTGTTACATGGTTTTTTCTGCCTTATATCACTCTATATACATACTTAATGTCATTATTATCTTTCCAGTAGTTCTGGAGATATTCTACCGAAGTAAAATTCTCTTAATTTTGAACATCATCACATTCAAAACAATATCATATTTATGCTTTAACAAGTTATAACAAGTTGTCTTTATAAAATCGTAACATTTAAACTATGCCGAAGTATTTATAATTATATAATAATGGTTATTTGTTTGAAAATTAAATACTATATTAAACTATAATAATTAGTGAAGGTGTATTTTAATAGTTGTCATTCATTTAAAATTAAGCGACTAAAAATTAAGTACTTTCAGATTGGGCACTATAAATTTAGTTTCTTCAAGGGAAATTATAGACTAATTTTAAATAAAAGACAATTAAACGAAATAAAGAAGAAACGCCTATTAAAAATACTATACAGATGTTAACAATATATTACTTTCTCTTTGAAGCCAGAGTTTTAAATGACAATTTTTATCAATACCTTGTAAATGGAGTTATGATATAAAATTGTAATAATTAATATATTCTATGAACCATATGAAAATGTCTTAAAGCATGCTAATAATTTTCTGTCATAAAGAATATTGTATGCATCACTTCAATACTTTTGAGTTAATTTTATCTTTTCAGTGTCCAGTTAATTCTATCTTTCTGTGCTAATTCTATCTTTTAAGCTCAGTTTTTTAGAATATACATAACTAAATTTTTCCTAAAATATAATTTTAAAAATGGAAATAACAAATCTTAACTAAAATATTCCGAGTTATTCTAGAAAATAAATGCATTCTATATATCATCTCACACATTTATTTTAATCATGTTTTCCAAAAGAATTTTTTAAATAAATATCAAAGCACAATTTTTTTTTTTTTCTTACTACAGTACTATTTGCAAAGAAAAATTTCGAAAGTAGACTAGACGTATTTCCGGAAAACGATAGATCAGACGTCTCGAAACATAGGTGTGTCCGTAACATGTTATAATGATGGTAACGGTTAACTACTATATATAACTATTGAGCTGTTGATCCAAAAATCAATCAGTGAAATAGACTATGTTAGAAGACACCTCATTTCTAGAATAAACTGAGTTAAAACTGACTTCGATCACAGTCTTCTATCACTTAACGAGAGTATTATTTGTCTTTTCCCTTACCTTATTAGTTGCAGAAAATCACCATTTCTTACGGCAGACACGGATCGAATTCTTAAAACCAGCAATTTTAACTGTCAGTCTTGTTTCGCAGACTGATGGATTGATTTTTCTTTTCTATTTGGCAGAAAAGCGTGAAAAAATCACCTGCTGTCCAGATGGATTCAGTCGCATTTATATTACTAGAGTGTTAAATGGTACAAGTCAGTTATGATAAAAATAGAAGTGGTCGATAGTGGAAAACCTAAAACTTGAAGAAAACCTTTAATAGGTAAATAGGCACGTTAAAATACACTTTTAGTTTTATTTATAGAAGTGATATAATTTTCATTATAAAAACCTGAATAATTTTATATGGTTAAAAGGCCTTATTTTAAATACTATTTTAGGTTAAAAGAAAGAAGGCTTACTTGTGCTATTTGATTGCTATATTTTTAAATACAGAAAGTTTTGATTTATATGATCAATAGAAATAAAATTAATGGTAAAAAGAATGAAGTAAAATACACGTGGAAATGCTGCAATAAAACTAAACCTTTTCGAACGATAAGGATTGGTAATGCAAAATCGTGGTCATCATTAATTGGCTGCTTTATATTCATCAGCTTCTAAGCTAAATTGCATTATTAATATTTAATCAACATACTTAAACGTTTCAAATCAGTGTAATGTAGGTTAGATCGTTTTCCGGTTGGTTTATCATAACTGATAACCAAGCAGAATGAATTTTTGCTTGCTAACCTTTACTTTCTTTATTTTCTAACAAAAAGACGGAGAAAACTAATTTTTTTTTTTTTTTTTTAAAATAAAATTTTTAATTCTAAAATAAATTCAACAATTTCCTCTTCCAGCATATGAACCCCTGCATAACACAAAATTTTCTACAGCTTCCACCAACTTCAGTGATTAAAACTAGGTTTAAAAATGTGTAAGCATAACAGACAAAACAAGATTTATCTTAATTTCTATTTTTGAACCTAATGACTGAATAAAACCCAATAAAATTTCTATGATAAATTTTTTAATGCGGTGCTTTTTTCATTTTTCTTGAAACGTTTGTTCTTATAAAATAACAAAAATTAATAATTAATTTATGATTTCTACTATTATATACCAAATTTCTACATAACAGACGACGATCGAGAAAGAGAAAAAAATAACTGTTGTGGATCTGGATTTTGTTATAACTATGAATGAAACTAGCAAATGTACATGATGTATTAATAACAAGCAGTGTTTGAACAAAAACTTTCAAAACGTTGCAGTACTTTTAAAAAAATTAAAGGGATTTAGAATTAATATACTGCTGATAAATAAAAAAATAACTCATAAAATCGCATTAACATGCTATTAAAAATGCATGCCTTGAAAATAAACTATTTAAAATGCTTGGCAACATTGAACAAAACTGTATAGTTGTAGATAGTTAAATCAGTATGAAATGCATAGTAAATGGGTAGCTTGAGTTAAAAAGCCTTATTATTCATAACTGTTATGAATTCCTTTAAAAACTATGATTAATCTGCGTTTAAGGTATCTACAAAAAATATAAATTTAGGTACAAAATATTTTGGCTAATATCCATGGGTGTGGTTCTTATTCTAATAGTATGAGCAAAAATGTTGGCCTAAATTCTGAAACTAAAACTTAAATGCCATAAGTTATAAAATTTTTTTTTTTTTAAGAATTACTTGGCTATTGTACTTGTAGGTGAAGGACATACATGCTAAATATTCTATTCCTTTTCTTTTGTATTAGTATAATAATTACAAAAGTATGTCAGAATTTTAATTTTTCAAAATTTTCTTTCTTTAGGGTCTACTCTTACGATTAATTACATTAATAATTAGTTGCATTTTCCAGAAAATTTATTTACTAAAACTGATAAATATACTGTAAAAAAATAGTTTAATTCTTCAATGTATTTTATAAAAATTAAAATGATAAATATTACATTTTAATATTGCTTAATTAAATATACATATAATTTGAAATTACAGTTTATTTATTTATGCATGGAATTTAAATTTTGTGCTTATTAAAAACGTAATTTGGAAAAAATAAAGAATTTGTCAAGCTTATCAAGTGAATAATGACATATCATTGAGAAGTAATAAAAAAAAATTTTTCAAATCTATCAGACTGATATTATGACTATAACTGTTACATTTAAATTAAATAATAACAAAAAAAAATCCCTTTTATCCATTACTTTTTATATAAATCGTACATTTACAATAAATATGCGAATACTTCTTAAAATTCAATTATTGATTTTTAATATTGTGTTTTCTAAAATAATTAAGAATATTTTTCTAAAGTTTTACAAGGCTGAGTTTATACATGAAAATGTGTTAAAATTCCAATATATAACGAAGACAAATTTAATGAACTCTACAACTAAGTAAATAAAAAATACAAACTAAATTAAATGAACCCCTTAAAATAAATTTACCATGTTTGTGCATTTTAATAAAAAATTTTTTTGAAAAGTTATATGGATTATGCGCCATAAATTTTCATAATAAAGAATTTTATATCTTATTTTATCAGTTGTATTTTCTTCTGACATTGTTTTTTTATGAAAATAATATATTTCAAACGTATTTTAAAATTTTTATTTACAATAGAATATAAAAATCAATCATTTACTTTTAAAATTCTTTAAGCACTCTTTCTAATTGATGTACAGTTTTTCAAATTATTTTAATTAAAAAAGTTAAGTGATTATTTAAAAAATTAAAGCAATTTTAAGCTATTATTTAAAAATGCGCTTAATTAATTATTTGTCAAATACAATTTGTATTTGTTGTATTTTAAAAATTATGTCTAATACACTTCATATTATCTTACGAAGTAGGAAAATAATTATCTATAAGGCACAGGTGACTTTGAGCTGCGTTAATATTTTTTAAGAAACTTGACTAGTTTTATTATGCCATTGTCCGTATCGAAGTTGTAATAAAAAAATTTCTCTAGCTGGTAGTTGTACTGGTAAAAGTTATTCAATAATTATAATTAACAATAGATAAAGCATGTAAAAAAAATATTCATTTGGATGAGATTATTTACGGTAATCGATTAATTATTCCCATTACATTTTCAGAAAGTGAAAAAACACCCTAGAAGTCATTTGCAAGTTTTATTGAGCTTTATCTTTTCTTTTATCTCAAAATGATTCTCATGAAAGCGAAATTTATTCCTTCCTAACTATCACCAAACTTAAATGTCAAACGTTCATACTATAAATACATTAGTTAGGAAGCGATAAAATAATAAACGAAAAGACACTAAGTATTCTGGGTCTACTAAAGTTCCCCGCGGGAATCTAGTATGTCTGGTTGGGCTAAATTTAACTCTTATATGCAGTCAGGAAGTGATATATTCTTCTAATTACTTAACTAAATTAGAATACTCTGAGTTTTAATCAACACGAGCACTTAACACAGCCTTCAGTCAGCTCTTCTAGAGATTAGGTAGGGCAAGACAACAAAAAAATGGATTGAAAAGAATGACTTAACAGTTTTCTTTTCATTCGTGAATGGAAGATCAATATGGGTGGGGTGAGTTAAAAGTAGTCTAGCTACATGCTCGCTTCACCAATATTCCTAGTAATTGCTGCGATGTTCAAAAATAATTAATCAAAATCTGTTGAATCTATATCCTTCAGATTAGAAAGTAGTATCCTAGAATCGAGTTGATAGAGATTAAAGGAAATACAGGCATGGTCAAAAGTTCTTTCGCCTGCAAGTGACATTTTGGAACTCACGAGCACGCAATTCGTACAAGACGTTGAAACTAATGATTTTTCTCGATAAAAATGTCTCAGTGCTTTACTTTTGATTTAGTCTTTTTGTAAACTAAATATTTCTCTAATGTATGATAAAAAGTTAAGTATGTGTGTGTTACTCGTAGAAGTCTTTTTGCGTTTGTTGTACTACGCTCACTGCTTGAAAAATGAATAGATTCAATAGTAGTTGTAAAAGTATGTGTGTTATCAGTTAAAGAAGCATCAAATATTTAAAGAATGCGCCGATTATTTATTTAAACTCAATAATCAAAATATATTTGTCAAATCTTTATACAAACCAAATTTTTTAACAAAGGTAATTTTCTAATGTAAATTAAAATAAGCTGAAAAATCAAATAAATAATGATTTTTTTTATAACTCAAATATACTTAATAATATAGTATACTTCAATACTAATAAATACTTTTATTATTCGATTGTAATTTTAATTTAGATCTTATAACTCGTAAAACATTTAAAATCAGTATTAATGTCAGTAATGGAGTAATAAATAAATAACTTCATAATATCAGGAGTTTATTTTTTTAAATGTCTTTTGAAAGCTATTAAAATTCTGTAGTTCTTCGTTACACCTTGCCTCGTTATAACGCGCTACTTCAAAAGATATTTCAAACTTTTTTTTGTATTTCGTTTAGGAAGAAAGGCCCAAAATGGTACTTTAAAGTATTTTGGTAATGTTAATATAAGTAAGTAATTTTCTACTTGTAAATTTGTTCATTAAAATAAAAATTCTTACTTTCAAACCCCAATTTCTATAATTTCGAATTGATTTTCTTAAAAGTTTAACGAACCAACAGCATTTTTCCAACTTTCTTTTCTAGTGAAGGTTCAGGAAAAAAGTTATTTTTAAAAGCATTGCTTTCATTAGTAAGGTACCGTTAGTTTATTTTAGAAACTGTTTTAAATTTCAATGAATTGAACAAAATCAATTCACTCCATTCATTTTGCTAACAACAACTTTCATTATAATACAAATAAATAATGAATTTTACATTTATAACTGTCCCTTATATTATATTTTCGAAGAAATGTCTCGCATGCATGGTTGGATTATTTGGAAAAGTGTCTCAGAAATTGCTCATTTGGCATCTCTATTCTTTACTCTAAGACATCTCTATCTGCAGTAATGGGCGTATAATGTTTTATTCTTTCTCACCGAAGACTTCTTGTTACATTTTCAGCCAATAATATATATATGTATATATTATTGTTATTATTATTATTATTATTATTATTATTATTATTTTTTTTTTTTTTTTTGAGAAATTAAATCAAAGTCCTCTTAACTTTTATAACTTTTTTTTAATAACTTTCTTCTTTAAAATTTTTTTATTTTGAAAAAAAAAAATCCAATAATGACTGAACATAAGGTTACTGAAACAGTATTGGTTGAATACGCAATAGATATATGATTAATTATTAAAGTTTTTTTTTTTTTTTGCAAAAATCTTCTACTTAGGTCCATTTTTTTTTTTATTTAAACTTTTGAATTTTTAAAATAGAACATCTGCTATCTGCTATGCTAATATAACATCTGCTGCTTCAGAAACAATAAATTCCCTTTCATTATTAGATACAATTTCATATTTTTATGAATAAACTAGGCTAAAAATTGCTTTTCTAAAGAGTTCAGAAAAGGATAATAAAGACCACATTTATTCCGATTACGAAGGTAAAGAAACATTTGCTTTTCTCAATTTACAGTTGACGTTGTTAGAACAGCGATTTTTCATAATATAATGAATCACAAAAAAGAGGACCAATGCGTTTATTTGCTGGAGTCAGTGCACCTAGACCATCAGGATGATTGAAAAATTTAGTATTTTTTAAGCGTGTTCCATGCTGACTTCCGGGAAACGCCCTGAGTCTTTATCTGTAAAGAATTAATATGAAATGTGGGTAAATACGCTTCATTTAACTGCACTCTATAATCAGAAAATTTGCCCACACCTAACAAAACTGTTATCTTACAGAAAAGCTGAACTTCGTGAGACGCACGCATACTAATTCATTAGTCCTGAAAGAAATGGTTTTATTCGTTTACACATGTATTAATTGACCGCTTCCTCTCAATCATCTCTATGACTATATGACGGTTGAAAATAAAAATGTGTGTTTCAATTTCATTCATGATGTCTTGCTTGGTAAAACATCTTCAAAATTAAATTATTAACTTCTTTGAATAACGCAAAAAGAATAACTCAATCACAGAAATGATGCTTTTAATATATATTTTTATAAAGAAAATAAAGACATTTTCATTTTGAAACTGAACAAACTTTTACAAGAAATTTACAGACGCAAATAAAAGAATAATAAAACATGTTACAATACAAAAAACCGAAGACAATACTTGAGAGCACGGCTACATGATAACTTAAAACGATATTCGTAAGATTAGTGCTGAAGGCAATTGCTAAATGCTATAAAAGCGTCAACAAAATATTTGATTTGTAAAATTTTCATTTCATTTCAGATAAAGAACATTTACAATCAAGTTTTTCACCACGTTCGTTTATTAGTACTATATTATTATAACAGAAGTACTATATTACAGACAAAAGGTAAAATTCTTTTAATAATTTTTAAAAAAACGAAATTTTATAATTATCAGAGATTTTTTAACGGATAATTTAAATTTTTAAATAAATTTATTTTTAGATTCGAAGTATTATAATACTCTAAAGCCGAAAAACGTTTAGAAAATAATAAGTTAATGAATATTAGAATTCATTTTTAGAAATATTTATGAGATTTGATGTAAATTGTATAAAACAAATTTCTGTTTCTGTATTTTAGAATTAGAAATCTGCTCTTAGAAATTCAGAAAAGGATTTTGCATATTTTTTAAAAAATCCTTTATACTTATTCAAAAGTAAAAGAATTTCTTTTGAGGATTATTTTATTCGAAGGATATTATTATTATTATTATAATTATTATTTTATGCTTCAGTATATTGGACTATATTTTATATTTGTTTATTTACTCAATGTATCGGTATCCGTAAATGAAAATCTTTTATTTTTGCCATCAATTTTTGAATAAACTAAACTTTCTGTATAAGAACTTTATCTTTTAAAAAATAGCTTTATTAATTGCTAAACATATAAAATCTCTTTTTGCTTCTTGGACGAGAATAGTCGAGTGATTATTTCTTAATGAAAAAGCATACTATATTCATTAAGAATCTTGCAAATGGTAACTACTATAAGCAACAATAAGAATAGGCTTCAAATTTATTGCAGAAACCAGAATACTGTTTTATACACATGTAGACCAATGCGAAGCTTGAATTATTCTATTTATATTCTTGGGTGATAGCTGCCATCATTTATTACATAAAAACGTAAATGGATTCTGTGTGCGTTAACTATATCTGAATTGTCACATTTGACAGAAAGTGCGAAATAGAAATTCTATTTAGAACATTACATTGATGAAAGAAATTGCCTCTAATTTATTATAGTTATTAGAGAACGATTATTATGGTCTATTAGAGAATGCTATAAAAATAATTTAATATATCCAGTATCTGAATTGTTCAATTTCAGACAAAATTACAAAACAGCATTTAAAAAGGGTTGTGGTAAAAATAATGAACACATATTTTCGCAAATATCAGGAATGAAGCTAATGTAAAAGCTATACTAACATTCAAATGTATTTTTTTAATATTGTAAAATATTTTTGTTGATTAAAATGTAACAAAAGAAATACAAATTTTTAGCAGAATGGCCAATACGTTCGATTATCACAATTTTTCCTTGAGGATTTATTTGTATTAGAGATTAATGGATTTTTCTTATCTATCTCTTAACAATTAATAAATTTAATTTAGGATTTTATTTAGCTTCATGGAATTTAAAATTATTCCCCTGTATGTTCTTTAAAAGACTTCTAGTGTTCGGCTATAAGTATTTTCTCTAAAATATTACTAGTCTAATTGAGCTTTGTAAATCTAGCATTCGTAATTTAAATTTTCATATTGGTGGTATTATAATACTCAAAAGAAATGATAATATTTAATTATGGTATTTAGCATATAATATTAATTAGGGTGCCTAACACTATTTTTTTTAAATATCCTTTTTGTGTAACTGTAATAATCATGTAACATTACTCTAAGAACTCTATGAATAAAACATTAGTTTCACCATAAAACAAGCTTTAAAATGTTTTCACTTTTCAGTCTAACATTCTGCAAGCGAATTATTCTCTGAATTGCTCTCCGTATGTTTAAAAACTCTAGTGAAATAAGCAAGCCTAAAACAAGTTTTATTTCACTTTATCTCTTTATCTAGGATTTCTAAGTAGCTGCCCTTACTTTTGGTCTCGAATTTATTGGATATTTTCCAACTGATTCTCATTTCACGATCTCATTAATGTCCTAATTTTGGAAATCGTCAAATATTCATTTTACTTGAAAAACAACTGGAAAAAATTTAAAAAGATTGTTTGCAACCTTGAATTGTAATGAAACCTCGTTAAGAATATGTTCTTGCCTGAAGATTTTCAATCAGAAAATAGTTATTACGTAATAGGATTGCTCGCATTGGTAGTTAATTAATTTTCTTGAGACTTGCGATTTCACAAAGATGAGCTATTGAATAGGATAGAAATATTTTAAGATTCATTTTGCTAATAAACAAAATTTTTCTTGTTTTTAAATATTTCTGTAAATAAAAAATAAAAAAAACTAGTTTCAAGAAAATAAATGCTGTGAGTGTTGTTATTATGAACATACAAATCTATACTATTCAATAAAGGAAATAAAACAGAGTTTCTACAGCTTATTCACGCCATTCATAACGAAATATCAATTGTATAATTATTTGTTGAACAAACAACTATAATTGTAATTGAAAAAAAAAAAATTTCGTTATCAAATTCAGTTATTCTTACTGAATGACAATTTAAAATAGAAAACATTAATTTCAGTTGCAATCTATTAAAATTGTTAACAATTAGAGACTTGAATCATGAAATTTTGATGGTGTTCTTAAATATTTTTACTGTCAATGCAACTTCCTTAATTATAAATTAGAACCAGTTAATAATATATTCTTATTTGACTACTTTTAACACTAAAATTGGTATACTTTTCCACATAATTATTCAAATGTACGTTAGAATAATAAAAGATTTACTGATTAGAAATTTTGGCAAAATTAAATTATTACGAAATTCAATAAAATTTTTAGGAAAAAAAACTAAAGACGATAATTTATGCAGCTGAAATGCCATATAAATCACTTTCTTTAGAAAAAAAAACACAAATGTTCTGCAAATCAATTCAATTTATGTAGATTTATTTTTGAGGCAGTATTTTTAAATTTTTTTTATTGTTTCATTATAATGTTATTTTAACAATCAATTTAAAATTCTTTTAAATTAAGTTCATAATTTTGATTTAAAATATTCTTTAACACTAATTTACTATACACTCTTTATTTGTATAGTATTTCCCAAATGAGTTTAGGATGCTATTTATAATAATATTCTGGAATTTTTTTCAGTTTTTAATTTTAATATATTGTTCCTGTGCAATTACCTCTAAAATTGGATTTTTATATGACGTTTATAAGGACAAATTACTTTTAAAAAGCATCTGGAAAAGCGTACTTGTATATCACAACATACATCGAAGAGTAAACATAATTAAATAGGTGAAAATATATGTTTTTTAAAATTGCAGTTTGAAAATAAGTCTGGATTTACAAAAATATTTTGAAGTTATTCGTCCTAGGTATTTAGATAATATTTAAGAATTTTTTTTTTTTTAATTTACAGAAAGGATTTACCTATTATTATAAGAAATAAAATTCATATTCAAAATATCAGCTCAGAAATCAGACTTTTCATCACTGCGCTCCTCTTAACAAAGACAAATTTTGTGCCCGCCTTCATCTTTTTCATTATTAAATATCACATGAATATGAGAGTTTATTCAGTTTATTCCATTTTATTAAAAATTTATTTTATTAAGGATTACAAATTTTTTAACTCAGAATATTATTATTTAAGGTTTCCATTAATCAATTTATTGAAATGTAATGGCAACAAACTGATAATATTTAAACTCTTACTATAAAAATAGTTAAGTATTATATTATTATTGATCATTAGTGAATTGGGTAATAATGAAATGATACTGATGCTAAGAATTTTATGCACAATCATATAGTCGTGTAAATAAGTTATTGTGAAAGAGATATTTTCTAATTGTTTAGATTGGAAATCTGGAATTCTAATTGTAAGTTAATTTGAGATTCACATTAATTAAAATTTACGTTTATCAAAAGTTTTGATATATTATTATTTGTTACTTATTTCTGGGAAATCATATGAAAATCCTATAAGCATCACACCCCACAGTATTCGATACATTCGAGAATTTTTTTCAGCATGAAAAATGAAAAAAAAAAAAATGGATATGCCCTGATTAAAGTAAAAATTGTGTTTTTTGTTCGAGTAGGGGTAGGTCAAAGAAGAAAAAACAGAGAAAGAAAGGAGGTTAATAAAGATAACAATTCTTTTCAAATGTCTGTGATACACTTCAATCAGATTTTTTCTCTCTTCGGCGATTTTTCCATTACCCGACGTGGGATGTGCGCCAGGAGCGCGTGACACTGCTGGATTTTTATTCTTTAGGAAAATTGTGTTCAATCAGGTCCAATTTTTGCTCTATTTGTAATGTGCTTTTTACGTGAATTATTCCTTTTATTTCGCATGCATCATCTAATAGGGAATCAATGACATAAAAAAATATCTAAAATAATTTTTAATAGAATAGAGGTTGAAAAACTAGAAGCCTGAAAGCGTTTATTCAGAATACGATTATCAGTCCGGGATATTTTTAATTTTCACTGATGGGTTCGTTTTAAATATTTTTTAAAACTGGGTAAGTTTTGATCAACATTTCTATGTTCAACAAAGTTGTTGTCGAAAAACATCACTTAACTGTAATTAAATTCTAAGCATAAGAAAAGATTATAATTAATTTGAATATGTTTTTTTTTTTTTTTTAAAAAAAAAAAGCTTTTAAACACCAGTCACAAAAAAGACATTTTTAAAAATCTGAATCCTTTTTGTCAAAAAGTATTCTAAAAAATTTCAATTATAAATAATTCAATAATAATATATCCTTTAAATTTTCATTAATAAATAATTTCAATAATAATTATTAAAAGTTCCGATTGTGAAGGTATTTTATAACATTATCGTAATCCAAAAAAACATAAAGGTACTTTAATAAGTTTGTATCCATTGAAATGAGGAAAAAGAAAAAAAAATCTTCAATTTCAAGAATAATTTAAATATAGGATCTTCAATTTCAAGCATAATTTAAATACAGGATCTTCAATTTCAGGCAGGATTTGTATCTCTCCAGAATCAATTTCTCCTATATTCATCATAAGCATGAAACCATCACAAATTCATGAACATAGATAAATTTCGTGTAAACTTACGGGAATTCAATTAATTATGACTGAAGATCAGAAAATGCTCAATCTTATGAAGCTTATAAAATGTTTCTTAAAACTTGTTTCGTGTGTTTTATTTTTAAAAATTAAATAAATCATACAAAGGATATTATTTTTTGTAACGAAAATTAGAAGACATTTCATTATTATTCAAAATACTTTATAAAACTAATTTAGTTTATTAAATAATCAATGATTTCCTTATAAAACTTTCAGACAAGTAAAGACAAAATTACAATAATTATTAGTACAATACTGTACACAAAACATAGATCTTAATTAATTAATTTTAATTTAAACATAAATTTTACAGTGTTAAATAATTATCAAGAGACAATTATTCACATGGAATATCTAAAACCTTTAATGTAAACCAATTATGGAATTATTTAATAATGAATGCAGCTTTGAGATACAGTTAAAAGTTTTGATTCATAAAATAATATATTTAACCAAGATGTCTCCCTTGTATGCATGATGGCCGAGTGACTAAGGCTCTGGCGCTCGGGGCCACAGGCTTCGAGTTCGAGTCTCGGCGGTGCCATGGGTTTTTGTAGTGGTTCGGAATCCACTTTAAACCGCAGGTCCTGGTCTCATAAGACTGTAAGAGCGTCAAAGAGCCAATCAGAATTCTCTCACTCACATCATTCCCAAACTGTAAGGCTGACAACCCTACCTCGTAAAAAGAAAACAACTCCCGTCTCGAAATCTGCTAGTAGGCAGACGGCCCGCCATGGGGCTGTTGCGCCAAAAATGATCCCCCTTCTATGTATAATCCAAATGAATTCATTTGCTTAAATTTATTTATTTTTTTTTGTTCCAATGCAGCTGGCAAACACTTACACAGCTTGGTCTTGGATGCCTTAAGGCAAGCACTGCACAGACTTTACTCACTTTGCATTACCCACGCGGGCCGTGTAACTTGAAGATACGGCGCGGAGTAACAATGCCCCCGCAACGCTCTACGATCCTATTAGGATCGGGACCTACGGTTTAAAGTGGATTCCGAAACACTACAAACATCCACGGCACCTCCGGGACTCGAACCCGAAACCTGTGGTACCAAGCGCCAGCCACTCGGCCATTCAGACCCCTGCTTAAAGAAAATTGTAATTAACTAAATATGACAGCTAACATCCAAAGAATAACAAATATTACTCGAGTATAAAGAACGTTTACACTACCAAAATTTATTAAAATTTGTTCCACAATAACTTGTTAATTGTTAAATATAAAAAGTGTATTATAAGTAAACATGGTTATTAAATGTTAAAATATAGGATACAAGTAATACAAGATGGTTGGGCCTGGTGGCCGAGTGTCTAGCGCTCGGTACGACAGATTCCGGGCTGGAGTCCCGGCGGTGCCGCGGATGCTTGTAGTGGTTCGGAATCCAATTTTAAATCACAGGTCCCGTACTAATATGACCGTCGAGCGACTAAGGAGGTTGAGCGCAAAGGGCTTAACAATCTTACTCCGTTAAAAGAAAAAAATCCCCCACATAGGTTGCATTAATATAAGAGTACCAGTTTGTGAGATAGAACATAACGACGTGAATTTTAAGCAATCCATTTTTGTTATTTTTTTAATTTTATTTATGGTATGCAGCAATTTATTTCCAAACCGAAGTAAGATCCTTCTTGCCTCTCTCATCGAAAATGAAATGTGCACGTAGCTTGTCGATTTCAAAAATAGATATGTTTGAAGAAAATTCGTAAAACACATATGTGCAAGAAATACAAATATTAATTTTACTTTCCGGAAATTTTCTCCAAGCTTAGTTAATTCAAAATTTTAATTGCTAAGAAATAATAACTTTCTGAATTACATTTCCAAATTATCCATTTATGAATAAATAGCATTTACTTACTACATTCATATTAATTTTTGCTCTTTATATTTTATTTTTATTTTATAAAGTTATGACTGAAAGTTAATTTCAATTTCATATTTGACGCACATTTTAACGAAAACTATAACAACTATTTGTATGTTTCTTTATGTTTTCTGCATTTAGGAACTCAGTAAATTTTTAATTTTAAATTAATGTACAGATGTAAAAGCTTTTTAAAGAATCTCCCTAGTCACTTTTTCACTTACTAATTTTTTTCAGAAGATCTTTCAAGAATTCCGTATTCCTTCTTAAAAAATCTTCATTAAACAGCAATATAAAACAAAATGCTTCGTAAATTTTTGTATAAATTTTAATTAATTTTGAAGTTAAAATAGGCTCATGTTTAAAAATAGATAGTTTATTTCAACTCTGTTCACATTTCAAAATTTTATTTTATTTTATTAGTATAAGTATGTATAATATTTAAATTTGTTTGAATGAAATTAGAATTCAGTATCGTAATTGTAATGTGAAAATAAATACAATAGAACTCTTTGTAACCTTATTTTTGATATAACTTACAACTAACCAAATCTTTTAACAATTGCACAATCAAGCAAAACATTAAAATTTCACTAAAACAGAAATATTTAATTTAGATTATTTGTAAATGATTTTATCTGAAGTTATGTTGTCTTTGATCAATATAGAAAAAGATATTTAACATAGAATTTATGTATCACCTACAGAAAGAAATACAGATTATTGAGAAAGTGACAAAAAAATTGGATTTCAGTCACAGTAATAACAGTGTGACGTATTTCTGAATGACAAACAATGATACTTTACAAATAGAAGGCAGTTCGTATTCATTCCGTAAGCGATCTGACATATGTTGCTTCAATGTAAATAACAAATGCGTAAACATTCTTTTATTGACAAGAGTATAAGAAACTCGTCTCAAACACCGGAAACCACTGTGAATAACGAATTTAGGGAGATAACAGAAGTTCAAATGATAAATATTGAAGGATTCTTTTTTCTGAGATTAGAACAAAGGAAACAAGTATGAACCTCACTTAGAGACTGAACTTTTGCGATAAAATTTATTTCTTGTCTTGAAGATAAAGTAAAAACTCTGTGCAATAAAAATAAGATAGTTACTAGTGATTTTTAGAATATTATTTTACAGTTGCTTTTAAAAATCTCAAGTAATTTTAAGTTATGAAGGGACAGTACATTGATTCTAATCTAACCAAATAAATTTCATTTATTGGACAGTAAAATATATAACAACCCTTCCTAAAAGTTGGTAATTTTATTAATTTTATTTGTTGTAGTGTGTCAAAAATAAATATATTTCACAAACAAATTTAACTGCATTTTTCATTTTCTTACTCATCCTTATTTGTTCTGATAGGCATCATTATTATATTACCTTTCCATGACCCTTTTTTTTAGTTTTTTCATATTTGTAAATCTGTTTCACTGTTTAGCTTTTCTAGAAAAGAAGTCAATTTATATGATATTCTCAAAGTGAAATTATTTTACAATTAATTTTAAAATGTTAATAACTTGTAAGGCGTAACTTTAAAATGTCTTGACATATATCATTATATTTTATCACTTTTTATTAAAATTTTATATGTATCTTTTTTTTTTTTCCTCCTTTATACTATACATAATGTTAAATGATTTCAGTAGATGATAGATTTTTATTTAACTTATAATAAAAAATTTTATTAAAAAAAGAAATTTATAGCCTGGTTTAGCTAGAAATATTGCGCTGCTTAAATAGGTTTTAATAATAAAAAAAAATATTTTAAATGCGAATTTTAAAAATAGGATTCTAAAAATATTCACAAAATACAATCAATGTAACATATTGTAAAAGGACTATTACTTTAATAATAGCATTAATATAAGATTACTCATATTATAGTTTTACGCAAAGGGTTTTGTTGAAATACAATTTTTTTTTTTTTCTTTCTAATGCAGCTGGCAAACACTGTTGAAATACAATAAATGCATAGAGAATTATTAAAATTAGAAGAACATATTTGAAATATGAATTAAATAACTATACAAAAATTAATGAAAAAGCGTCACATAAAAATAGTAATGGTCGTATGTCTTGCAGGATTAAATTAAATTTTCACTGATACTAATTTTTTTATCCATTTGAAACGATTTTTAAACAATTCAAAATTTATGCTCCAGAAAAATTTTTTGTTCTTAATTGAAAATTTTCCTTGTTTAAAACGAATCACTGCCATTTTTTTTTTTTCTAAATGAATGGTATAAGTCTCTTCTTTGTAAAATTTTAGAATAACATTCATATGCAGAGACTCTCAAGATTACTAATATTATACATGCAAAGAAATATTTTTTATGGACTTCCTATTCATTTAATCATTTCAGTTTTATTAAAATCAGAAGAACATATCTGAAAAATGAATTAAATAACTATACAAATAATTGATAAAAGCACTAAATAAAAGTAGAAATCGTTGCATGCATTGTGGTATAAAATTAAATTTTCGCTGATACTAATTTTTAACCGTCATCCTCGTTTAAAACTAAACTAAATTAACCACTGTCAAATTTTTCCTAAATAAATTGTATACATCATTTTCTTTGTAAAAGTTTAAATGTCATACATATACATAGGCTCCTAAGATTAAAAATATTATACATAAAAAGGAATATGTTTGTGGACTCCTTATTCATTTATGTATAATGTCTAGGTTGGAAAAGAGTTAAGGGCAGGACTGTTTAATTTAAAAATAATTATTGAAAATGAAGAAAAAATGTCACTAATACTTTTAATTGTTCATTTTATTGTTTTACCTATTTGAAAATTTAATTTTTTTTTTTTTTTTTTTTTTTAATTTTATAAGAGAAATTGATTGATTTTCAATATACGTACATTTTCATTGTGTACCTCACAACTGTAGGAGTAAAATTTTATAGTAAAGGAATTTCAGTGATTATTTACTTTTAAAATAATGACATTTGTACTAAATGCACACACTCATATTTCAGTAAAATATATATACTTCATAAAATATATATAGCTTCATATTCTTCATTTTTAAGTAATCCAATAATTTCGCAACAAAAAGAATCATTGCATGAATATAGCAAGCATTCAGAAAAAAGGAGCATACAAAATTATTTTAAAGTAAACAAAATGCACAAACGTAATTCCTTGCACTTTATATGTAAGAATAGCATCTTAAAACCACAGTAAAAATTTAAAAATTAATTCCAGTTAATATCTAAAATATGCTTTTACATTTTGCATATCAAAAAATGAGACAAACTTAATTTAAAAATATAGAATCATTTATTTTTCTGCAATGCACATGATAATTTAAATTTAAAAAAAAAAAAAAACGCTTGTTTTGTGGAAAAAGGAACAACTTAAAACCATATTTAAAACTTGCTAAAGAATATATAAATATTTCCACAATTTATCGTAAAAAAAAAAAAGATTATTTCTTCAAAACGTTTTTTTTTTCTGTTTTTAACGTGAAGAAAAAAAAAAAATATATTATATTATTAGTTATATAAAACGAAAACATTAAATAAATTATGAAATTCACATAATTCATTTATAATATATTTATTTATATATTGTGCTCACCTGATAGAAAAGAAGATTGTCTTCACAGGAAGAAAAATATAAGAATATTCGTCTTAAAGAATTAGCCTAACAGGATTCAATTCGCACCGCAAATGAGCAGCGACCACCGTTTTCAACAATCAGAATTATAATAATGTCGAGTCTGAGTTTTCTGCCGACCAGCTGGATCAAATGACCGGCGCATGAGTTTCAAGAAAGGTTGTCATGGTTACTCAAGCTTTTCAACATTAAAGAGTGTCAGAAACAATTTTTCTCCGTCAAGCCATTCATCTTTTACAAAAACTTTTATTCTTTCATTCATTATACACCTTATGTACCGCTTGAAGAATTTATTTTGGTAAAACATGAAAAGTTAAATGCCTTTTTTCAATAGCATTAAAAATTAGCCTAATCAAATAATTAAACTTTTATTAGAATTAATTAATAAAATAAAGCATGAAGAATGCTAATTAACAAATTAATGTATAAATTATGAAAAAGTAAGTCATAAAAAATTACTGTATAATAATTTTTATGCCAGCAATATTACTCAAGTTGTTAACTGTTCTCACTACATTAACACAATTTTATTCTAGCAAATGAGCTTTCTCAATGGATTCTCAAGTTTGTACAAATTAATTGCGCATGCAGAAAAAAAAAAATTTGTCATAAAATTTATCTAAGCAAAAAAACCAATAAAAATAGCAGCAAACAAAGAGGATGATCATGTTGCAATTCTTCAATAAACTAAAATTTGAAGAAAAAAAAAAAGAAGCATTCCTCAACATTGAAAATTGTAATAATCAGAAGGAAAATTGAAATTATCAGTTAAAAATTTAAATGTTAATAATACACAAATGAAGAAAAAATAAAGACAAAACATTCAAATCTACTCTATTTAATGAATATTTAGAATGACTCTGTCGTGATTGAATGCAGGCATACCATCTTGCCATACAATTTTGCCGTGCTATCAATGATATCGTTAATGATTTTCTGCGGAATATTTTCTGTGCTGAGTTCACCTGGTCACGTAAACCCTCAAGATCCCTGATGGACGTTTGCTTTTACAATTACATGCCAATGTCTATAACAGACAATTCGGGAGACATTGACGACCGTGGTAATATGTTTAGACTTCGTAGACTGTTTAAAATAACCCGAACAACGTGTGGTTTGGCGTTATCTTGCCAAAAAAAAAAGCTTCAGAGATACCTCCGAGAAACTACCTCAGTGTTGGCTCAATTATGAAATTATTAAAAGTGACCGCCTACCACAAATAATTCCACGCCCCATAATAATTCCAGTTTTGGTGCCTATGAGATGTTCTCTCGTAAAAGACTTTCATGGCGTCTGCCAAGTAGTCTCCAAACCAATTTTCGGCTATCATTGCGTCCGATACAAAAAGCGAGATTCATCACTGAGGAGGATACTCCTCCATTCTAAACTGCATTTGCTATCTGTACCATTCTAATCTTCTACTGATTTGTAGTGAAACAAATGAAACACCAGTGGTTGGTCGTCAATTTGTTTTCCAGTTTTAAACAAACGCCTTTTGATTGTTTCTGCAAACACCGTTGGGCGTGCTACACTTGGAATGTGTCATCTAATTTTATTCGTAATTGTGAATGGATCACTATGAACAACATGCTGATGAGAAAGTCTGTCCATTAAGACGTTTGCTTTTATTCACTTCTTTCTATGATTTAAATTTATTGTTGATGTCTCAACAACTGAGATACAACGGACGGTGCTGATGTCAGGACTAACTAGCTTTGCAATCTGCCTGGGCAGTAAATTGACTTTTCTCAAAGAATTCTGGTCTTTTTAGTTTGTGACAGTGCCGATAGCTCACACATCAGCAATTGATGGATACAATTTTTCAATGATATTTTTCTGAAATTCAAAGTTTTGAGGAGCTATAGCAGTTAGCTTTCAATCAGATTTGTATCTCACTGAACTCAACCTCACAAACGCACACATACACACACACTTTCCGCAGACAAAAACTAGGTGTTTGAAATGTCTACTGATCCTGTATTTTGCATAATTCTATCACTTTTCCTTCTTAGTATTATGATTTCAATGATGAAGAATTTATTTGAAAAACATTTGAAGGCACTCAAAATTTCCTGAAGAAGTCTTGCATTTAATAAATTTTCAACATACTATCTTTAAAAAGAATTTTTATAGAAAAAAGGAAAACGAGAAATGCTACTAATGATCCACTATGGCTGAATCCCAAAGTTTATTTGAATGGGAATGGAAATTTAAGCTTGTACATTACTTTTTCTCTTTTATTCATTTTTTCTCCTTATCCCAATTGGTAGACAGCAACATCTGGACCAAATCCTAGAATCGGTGTGGTCTCATGGAAAGAGCGAAAGGGAGGACAGCTTTTGTTGTGATGGAGCATCCGTAGTCTGACTTGGTTCCGTGATGCTGAAGAAGGAGGGCAGTGCCTACCGTGAGCACTTTTTTAAGGCTCGTTCACACCGAGGCGTGAGGCGTTGAAGCGTGAAGCGTTGACCAATCACTAGCCTCTCTGCGTTCGCCTGAAACCGGTTGAAATCCACAGCTTCGAGTTGACCAACTTTCAACTCTCAAATGGTTGCAGCGTCAAGTGACTTGGATTGATCCAATAGTAGATCTGCCGTCTAGTAGAAGTAACTGGAACTTCACTAGGCGTAAAGCGATTTAAGCGATTTCGGTGTGAACGGGTCGAAAAAATTTTCTTCCCTGCCGCGTGATGCTTCGCCGATTTAAGCCTCAGTGGGGAACGAGCCTTTAAGGGAAACTATCCCGCATTTGCGTATCGTATGAGCGAAAACCTTGAAAACTCCTACTAGGTAGTTCGACTAACAAAGTAACATGTTGAATATCCCAAACGCCATTGAGTCTCCTCGTTTTTGAAACAGTGCCTACAACAAAGCCGCCAGCGGATTGAATCTCCGCCGTAATGTTAACCAGCGGCACGCGTTGCCACTGAGCCACAAGTCTAGCTTCTTTATTCAATTAAATAACCAATTCTATTGCTGCATTCTAACTTTAAACTGCTCACTTTTAGCACAAAAATCAGCAAAATAAAAAATGTACATCGCGAAATATTTTAATACAAACAAACAAAAGAAAACATTAATAATTTGTAAAATTGTTAAATGTAAACATCAAAAAAAAATAGCGTAAAAATCCCCACATAAAAATACACTATTTTAAACATTATAGTTTATAATTAAGCAAAAAAAAATTGATAAATTACATCAGTCACCTTTAAACACGAACAACTTAATATAAAACAGCTATATTCAGGTGAAGTTAATCATTAAAAAGTAAATCTTCGATGAAATTATAAAGGTACCCATTTCGTTAACACTGTTAAAAGAAAGAACATATACATATACTAGATTTCTTATAATCAACATGAAAATATTCAGAAATTATTAATTTAGATATGTTTAAAAAAAAAAAATTCGTGCTTGTTGAAATACTTATTTAGAAAAAATTTTAACTATTGATAAGAAATCCCAACAGAGCAAGAAAAATTTTATAAATATCAAAATTAATAATATTTCATTTTTTAAAATTGATATAAAATCAAAAAGGATTTTCTCAGAAGAAAAAAAAAAAAAGGAATTATTGGACTGGAAAGGAAAAGTACTTTTCACCAACAGAATATTCTCATTGAAAAGGCTGTGAACAAAAGAATAGTTTTAGACTTTCTTTTCTTTAGGGTTGTTATTTTTGGACTATATCACTTGATGTTGAGTGTCATGATTCGTGCAAAGGTTTAGCATACGTTTTTTGGTTTCAAATATAGTATTGTTTCACTAGTAACGGATTTGATAGCATAATTTTAAGAGCTGCTTCAAATGCATTTGTTATAAGTTCTGCGATTTTTAACGACATATAAATTACTAGCTCATATGCATAGTGTATTTTGTTTTTTAAAATCATTCATACAGTTTTATAAATAGGCTTAATTAATTTTTAAAGCAGAAATGTTCTCGAGTTAAAATTACTAATTTAATTAAATTATTGATTTCGTGAAAATGCTTCGATTTCTATTAAATAAATGTTAAAAAACTGATGGCCTGGCGTAAAAATAATTTGAATTGAAACTGCAAATGCTAAAATTATCTTGAAAATCAGTCTATATAAGATCATTCAAACCAATTATTGAACAAAAAATAAAAGCATTCGTCTAACGGCCTTCATTTTAAATCAAATTTGATAACCCAATTATTATCACTAGCACTTATTTTGAACGAAAACTAATTATAAATAATATTCTGATAAACATAAATACTAGAACAATCCAATGAATTTATGAGATTCGCTCAGATTAATAATAGATAACGAGGACAGTACAAATTTTTTCATGCTTCAGATCTAATATTTTTGACGGAAATAATTTGAATTTTGTTTAAACTTGTATTTCATTTCATTTAAATTATATATGTACAAATGGGCTGAGTCTTTTTAAAAAATAAGTTCTTTGCGAAATCTATCTACTAAAAGAACATTTATTGTGACGTTTTCGTATTAGATTATAAAAAAATATATATTATAAATTGATTACTTATAAACATATTTTTTGTGTAGCTCATATTAAATGCAAAATAAAAAAAAATTCAGATGAACAGTTTTCATAAAATCTTTCTCAATAAATGGATAAATTTATAAATTTAATATAATTTTTAAATTTCTGGATAAATTTTTCATAGATAAATAAAAAACCACTATTAGAAGTTCTCGACGGTTTTTTATATAAAGTTAATCGTAAAAACAAATATAGTATGTAGAACTGTTGTGATGATATCTTTGGAAAAGAAAAAAATATTCGAATTCTTATTGTTTTACGAATAACAACTTTTAAATTTATTTCAATAATAGCATTTTCCAACTAATTTTTAAAACAAAAATTTAAAAAAAAACCCATTTAATTTGCAAGAAGTTAACTTGGAGTAACATGTTTTTCTTATCACAAAAACAAGACTGTAAGGAAAGAGAAAAAAAATGAAAATTTTCAAAAATTTTCTTTGCAAAAAACTAAAAGTATTAACTTGCAGAATAGGATTTGTAAAATCAATCCGGATGACATTGAGTTCACTAATTTTTCAGTGACAGATAATGAAATTTTCTGCCACCTCTAAAAACCTCTTGTCAAATTGTTCTCGTTCTTAATGTCAAGTTTCCTAACTTGTTATTTAGATAGTCCTTCAACGGGATTAGTATCAAGTAACCAAAGAAAGCGTTGATTTGGACATTGAAGCTCAGTAATTCTTGTACAACTCAAACAAACTCTTTCGGTTCATTATCGTGGTGAAAGATGTATGATCTCTCACGACTCAATCTACATTAAAGTTATGTAGATTACATTTGAAAATATTCAAATAGAAGTACTGATTTATTATTTTATGGAGGATTATTCATTACCTACTACCTATTTAACAACGTTAAACAATAGATCCCGGGCTAATTAACCATAAGTGTATAAAAAATTACCGTAGAGAGACAAACCAAATCAAGCCTAATTAAACATGTATAGTATTCTTTAGTTCGGATTCTGCATTTTGTTTTTCTCTAAATGCTTAGTGTTCTTTTGATCCGTAGACGTTGATTGGTTTGTGGCTCTATGGTCATTTTATGCATACTTTAGGCTCATTAGACCGGGATCTACAGTTTAATATATGTTTACAAGCCTTAAATTAAAATACCTCCATTATTTAGAGTAGTAAAACATTAAGTTCTAAATAGAAAAAATAAAAAAAATAAATAGACGCATATCTAGAATAGATAAAATGTAACAAGGGAATGAAAGATATTGTAAAATAAATAAATGTAGTAGTTTTCATTCAATATTTTGCAAGCTACCTTTGGTGCAATGTTAGCTATTTGTTTAAGTAATCACCTTCGATAGAAATATTTGTTTATTTCCTTAAACAATCTTATCTGAACCTGTTAAAGAAAAAAATTAAGACACATTGAATTGAATTGAAAAAGAATACTGATAACATTTCTGGTGGTAACTGCAACTTTGAAAGTTCTTGCAAACGGATAGAAATACATTCAAAGATAACCGACTGCATGCAAATAAAAAAAAAAACATGATGGTTCCATTGTGTTTTTAAAATAGTTGCTAGAAGAAAAAGTTTTATCACTTCTTTCTAAAAGATAGATAAAAAATTTTGTGGTTAAAAACAATACAAATTGGACGTCATTGTAATAAGATGCACTGATGTAGAAATTCTGAAATTTTTTCTATAGTTCTTTTCCAAAACAGGAAATCAGGTATGATAGTTGTGCAACTTAATTTCTTGTAACAACAAATTCAATGGTAAAAGATTATGAAACAGATGAAGAAGACACTATTAATCATATGAAAAGTAATGATTTAGAAAAATTTAGATTTAGACTGAAAAGTAATGAATTGAAAATATTGATTATGAATAATGATTTCCTTAATTTTAAAAGTGAATATCAACAAAGGATATAGAAATACACAAATTTCTGATTCTAAAAATTTAGAAAATAGTATTTGAATATACTAAATGTAAAACTGCTACTAAAAATGAAAGAAACTGAATATTTTATCAAAGTTAAAAAATAATATTAATAGCAAGAATAAAGGAACTAGAGTAGCCATACGAGAATAACTGTAGCATTTTAAACTATTGCATATTATCTTATTTATAAACAGAATGGGAAGGGAAGAAACCATCATATGGTTAAAAATAAAGTCACCTGTCGAATGTATATTGAAGGAACGAAATATCTCAAAGAAAACATTCATTGAAAATTGAATTTTATAATGATCATAAACTGTATATATTTTAAGATGAAATTTTATTATATAAAAAAAAAAGATTGCATCAGTTATCAATGTATGGAATTGCGAAAAAAACCGAAATCATTATACTGTTCTTTAAAGATAATGTTTGGGAAAAAAAAAAAAAATATATAACATAATAATATAACTATTTTAAAAATATATTTTTCATTATTAAAATATAATGTTTCACCTTTTTCATAAATCGGTCTTCTTGAGAACGTAATATTTGATTAGCAAAAGAGAATAGAAATTAATGAGTAAAACGAGAAGAAAAATTGTAGAGCGTTAATACTTTAAAATTAAATGCAAATTTCTATCTTTCACAAGACGATCTAAACAAAGATACACACATTAACTGATTTTCACTAAGTCATGGAAGTGCAGATTATTACCGTTTAAATAAGATGGGTTCTATTCGTTTTCTTTTTTTTTTCTCAGTATCATCTACATAGAAAGAATAAAACGCTTGTGTGAAAAAAATTTAAACACAGCTTTTTTTTTCGTAACTCCCGCAAGAAATCTCCTGAAAGACATGAAATACAGTATATAGAGACATTTTGTACTTAACGGATGAAAGAAAGATACTAACGCAAAAATGAATAGAATCCATACAGTACGGAAACAAATAAATGAAGGCTTTTTCCAAAGAGTGACTTAGGTATAAATGTTTATCTGCCCAAAAGAGATAACAAGTAGATGTTCCTTAAGAGGTAGAAGGTTAGGTACTCGATATTCGATGTAATAATTGCTCTATACCGTTTCTCTATGTTCGAGACGTTCATCTAAGTCAGGGGTCTCCAAACTACGGCCCCGGGCCAAATCCGGCCCGCCAGTGTCATCAATCCGGCCCGCGACAGCGAATAACTATTGTTGCTGTAATAAGTTGGATAAAAAAACACAGAATGATAATAACTCGTTTTTTTTATTGACTTGCTAGGTAAAGCTTAATGACAAGTATAATACGCAGAAAACTTAACTTAAGCATAACAACTAACAAATAATTGAAATGAATTCCACTAGCATTATAAACTAGTGAATATCCGCGGTAACCCTCGGTAGTTATGTTGGGGTAAAGAGTATCGCATATGTATGTATAACGATGTTTGGAATGTATATATGCTGAATTAAACATATGATTTTTATCCTGAAAATCCCTCAGGAACGGAAAAGCTAAATTAAAGCGAATGAAATCACAGGGTATACACTAAAAAAAAAAAAAAAAATACAAAAAGAGTAAAAAAATACAAATGAGTTTTATGTAATTGTGATTTTTCACTGACAATAGTTTGTAGTTGTGGATCAATTTTACTTGTACCAATTATTAAAAGAGATTTAAGATGCTCATCAGTTAACTTAGATCTGTAAACATTCTTTGTGTACTTCATTTTGGAGAATGTTTTTCTCACACAAATAAGTAGTATCATAGATTAATTAATGAGTTTTTAATTTTTCTGCACTTATCTATAATGGCAAAAAAAATTAAAATGGTTTTGGCCCTTGGTACTTACTGGGTAAACAGTATGGCCCTAAGGCTGGAAAGTTTGGAGACCCCTGATCTAATTTGTTGAGGTAAGAAAGTACATTCTTCAGTTCCATTCATTCTGTTTCAGTTGCTGGATATTCTTCTGCGAATGTAATCGTATGGAAAGGCGCATCACAAATATGTCATATGTGTTTAAATCACAAGACTAATCCATCCAACTCTGTGCAATCTATTCTTGCGAGGACTTCACTTTGATGACTATTCTAGATTAATTTGGTTTGTCGCTCTACGTTCATCTTGTGCACACGAGGGCTAAGCAGACCGAAACATACAGTTTAAAGATTATTCCGAACCACTAACAAACACCCATGCCACTGCCAGTATTCGAACCTGAAACCTGTGATACCAAAGGCCAGAGCGCTAGCCAGTTAGCCACTAGGCCGCCTCACTTTCTAGAAGCTCGTCAACAACACGATTCCGATGTAACAGGACGTTATCGCCCATAAAAACAAAGTCTGTATCAATGCAATCTCGGAACAGACGAACGTGGGAGAGGATCACTTGCTGATAATATCTATCTCGAGGTACAGTACCTCTTTCGAGAATATGGAACTCAATCTACTAGTTCAACCCAATGCCTCTCCTTATGAACAGGCCTTGATATTAGTGGGATAAAACCATATGCCTACCTGTATCCATATCAGCTGGCTTTGAGTATCGCTTTTGACACTGAAATGACTCTCGTCTTTAAAGAGGACGAAATTCCATGAGATATCCAAATTTTGTGTTCCTTACACCAGTTTAAACGGTGCCGCCGATGGGAAGTTGTCAACAATATGCAGCTTTCAGGACGAAGGGAGAATGTGTCCCCTTTACGAAGGCAGTAAAGCGTCAATCTCTCTCTAATCAATCTCTTTTTGTCTGCAGAAGGATATATCAGCCATCCATTGCCGTTGGTTTTCCAACACCAATCTTTCTTATGGCTATACTTGTGTTTTGGAAGTTTCCCAAGCTCGTGAAAAGACACTTGTATCTATTCCAAACTATTGGTTTCTTCTAGCCATATTATACGTACTCACTTGATTTTACAGAGAATGTCTTTAACAACACCTTCAATTTATTGTAGTCTTGCACTGTGCGCGCTGACTGTATGCACCCGTGCAGTCATGTCCTGATATTTGCATCGTATCAATCACTTCTACTGAATTGGATGTTCATGGTTTTCATCGCAACAAGCCCTTTCCTACAATTTCATAGCTGTCTGTTTAAACACTACATCGTTGATTAAATTATGCACGCCAGTGAAATTTCAAATAAATAAGACAAATGAAAGTTCAAGTCAAATTTATATTTTCTGAAAATTTGAAGTATTTTGTTATTACTTCACTATAAGTAGATAAAGAATTTAATTGTATAAAGTTGAAGTTATGAAGATATTTTGCATTAGTTTATTCTGAATAAATTTACAATGCTAAATAATATCAGTAAAGATTATTGTCGACATCAAAGAAAAGAAATTTAAAGATAAATTAAGATATAACATTATATATCTCATTCTGATAAAATTTCTTGTCACAATCTTGATAAAGTCGCCTATTATATTAGATTTTTTGTTGTTTCTTGACATTCTTGTTAAAATGAAGGTCTAATTAAAAGTGTTTTCTATAAAGGAAAGGAAAAACTATAAAAGAAATAAGATCTCTATCCTACCTCTACAGTATGATTCACTAAGAGAGATCACACTTTTTAGTTCAATCAGAAGAAAACTTCAGAAGACAATTGAGAAAAAATAGTGTATGAACTAAGTTATAAAGCATTACAAGCTATTTGTCCTTAAGAAAGAACTTATATTATTATTTTATATTAGGTGATGCTTTCAAGTTCATCTAAATATGTAAATGTAAGGTAGGTAGTTAGGTAGGGAGGCTTGATGGCCGAGTGATTAGCGCCCTGGCTCTCGGTGCACAGGCTTCGGGCCCGATTCTCGGAGGTGCCATGGATGCTTGTAGTGGGAAGGAATCCCCCCTAAACCGTAAGTCCCAGTCTAATATGACTGCAGAGCGTTGGGCGTAAGGTTGACAATCCTACCCAGAAAAAAGAAAACATTTCATGTTTCGAAATCTGCCAGTAGGCAGACGGCCTTGACGCACCATGTGGCTGTAGCGCCATTGAAGATGAATTTAGGTAGGAGTTGTTTAACGAAACAAGGGTCTGTTTCGGCCAAGCTTTTTCCAAACAATTTGTATTATGCTCACAAATGTATCGATAAAACTGATTAAAACTCTAGCTTAATAAAATCAGTTAAAAATGTATTTCCCTTAAACATTTGCTTAAAATGGCTTCTATCAGCTGCGAACATAATACATAATTTAATTTTTTTAAACTCTGCAATTTACATGTTATAAGGTTAAAAATTTAGCTATTACTGAATTCGAATAAAAACATATCTGTTTGAAATCATCCCTTTCACATTATACTCTACCGTATTACCATTGTTATTGATTCTGATTCAGAGTATAGCTCTATTGAAGTAGAATTTGGTCTGTTAAACCTTTTTCCTATTAAGTATTCCCTTTAAAGGTAGTAATATTCCCTTTAAAGCACTTAGTTCAATAGGTACTTTCCAAATATCAGCAATTGTAGGGATAATCGAGGTAAAGGGGGTATCAGATATCAAATTGACAGAAGTAGCAGAGTCAATATATATAGATTCGGATAGGAACGTGGCCACAGTTTTCGAAATGGCGGGCAAACTATTGCAGTTATACTGATGTGAGTCAGTTATACTGCTACTGTGTCCACTTATACTGATGTCAAAAAGAAACAATTTAAAGGAGAAATTTAATAGACAAACGTTTAATGGAAACGGAACCAGTGAATCAAACTATTCCATGAGTTGTAAGTTTTTTTCTTGGTTATTTTAGTGTAGGAACAAGTAGATTGAAATGCGAATTTTTTAACTCCAGGGTAAAGTAAATTTTTAGTTATTTTTATTTTTGTATTTCCTTTTTTAACTTCTGTTGAGGACAGCTTTTAAATTCAATGAATTTGTTACAGGCAATTTACACTTTTCTGATCTGTTTTCTATTCTCTCTAGATATATATATATATATAATATATACACTACTGGCCATTAAAATTGCTACACCAAGAAAGCGACATGCTACAGACGTGAAATTTAAACAAGACAGGAAGAAGGTGCTGTGATATGCAAATGATTAGCTTTTCAGCGCATTCAGATAAAGCAGACGCCGGTAGCGACACTTACAATGTGTTTAAATGAGGAAATTGTTCAGCCGGTTTCTCATCCACAAATTGCATTGGAACGTTGTTGCCTAGTAAAAGTTGTTGTGACGCCTCTTGTAAGAAGCAGAAATGCGTACCAACACGTTTCTGACTTTGATAAAGGTCCAATTGTAGCGTACCGGGATTGCGGTTTATCGTATCGCAGTATTGTTGCTCGCATCGGTCGAGATCCAATGACTGTTAGCAAAATATGGAATCGATGGGTTCAGGACGGTAATACGGAACGCCATGCTGGATCTCAACAGCCCCCTATCACTAACAGCCAAGAAGACAGACATGTTGCCCACATGCCTTTAATGGATCGTGCAGCCATGTCACGAGACCTGAGTCAAGAATTGGGTTCGTTTGCAAGACAGCAAATGTCTGCACGAACAGTTCGACAACGTTTACTGCAGCATGGACTCTCAGCTGGAGACCATGGCTGCGGCTACCCTGACGCTGCATCACAGACAGGAGCGTCTTCAATGGTGTGATCAACGACGAACCTGGCCGCACGAAAGGCGAGACGTCATTTTTTCAGATGAATTCAGGTTCTGTTTACAGCATCAAGATAGTCGCATCCATGTTTGACGGCATTGTGATGAACGCACATTGGCAGCCTGCATTCGTCATCGTCATACTGGCCCATCACCTGGCGTGATGTTAAGGATTGCTATTGGATACATGTCTCGGTCACCTCTTGTTCGCATTGACGGCATTTTGAACAGTGCACGTTACATTTCTGGCGTGTTATGACCCGTGGCTCTACCCTTTATTCGAGCCCTGAGAAACCCTATGTTTCAGCAGGATAATGCGCGACCGCATGTTGCCGGTATTGTACGGACCTTCCTTGATACGAAAAATGTTCGGCTGTTGCCCTGCCCTGCACGTTCACCTGATCTCTCGCCAATAGAAAATGTGGTCCATGGTTGTTGAGCGACTGGCTCGTCACCATACGCCAGTCACTACGGTTGATGAGCTGTGGAATCGTGTTGAAGCTGCATGGGCATCTGTACATGTGCATGCCATCCATATCTGTTTGACTCAATGCGCAAGCGTATAACTGCCAGAGGTGGTTGTTCTGCGTACTGATTTCTCAGGATCTATGCACCCAAATTTCTTGAAAATTTAATCACTTTTTATTTCTAGTGTAATATATTTGTCCAATAAATATCATTTTGTTATCTGCACTTCTTCCTGGTGTAGCAATTTTAATGGCCAGCAGTTAATATATATATATATATATATATATATATATATATATCATCTCAGGCATAATTTGGACAAGTTTTATTGCCGCGGAAGACAATTTGAGAGTGACCACAACGTTAAAAATTAAAACAACATGGCGGATTAGAAATATATAATCTGACAAAAAATTAAGGTATCCAACTTTTTTTATTTTTTTGGAAGCATAGAATGGCGGAGTTTTAGGATTAGATGTTTTGTTTGTACAGTATCATATCTTTTTTTATAGTTATTTTCGAGCTGAATTAACACCGTGGGCATTTAACGTTGCTACCCATTCAATTAGAAATAAACGCAAATAAATGCCTGGTCATATCTTCACAGTAATTTAATGTTTTGTGCACTTCAACATTTATTGGAAAATTTTTTAATTGTCTAATGCATAGAACAGTTTTGATTGCATTGTCTTTCAATAAGGAGTTCAACTGATTTAAATTTCTTGACAGCTTCAGGATCACCACCGATAGTTTGCAACTCTTTCTGTATTTTAAAGGATGATAAAATTCTTTGTTAAGAGCTTATAATATTAAAAAACGGGAAGAAATAAATGTTCAATCAAGAAAGGTATTTTTTAATTCAAAACTGAGGTAAGTATTTGAAAACAAGTTAGATTGCAGAGAAAATTCTGGCCTTCGTCGGGGAACGAAGTTTTGAAATAGAAGAATGTACGACATTGAAAATGAATTCGGTTGGACACCGTACTACCCACTATGGAGCTTAACAAGGGAAAGCAGATTCCATCTTATACGGTCAGGATTCACCACTTTAGAACTCCACCCTAAACCAGATGCAGAGAAAGTGACTCATTCATTAAATCTAAAGCAACTTTTACTCTAAAGGATTGTTAACTAACAATTTAATACTACACCACGATACTCAATGTATCTTCCACCTATTATAAGCAAAGAACAAATAGATGTATTGTGTAAAATTAAAGGGTGCTACTCAGTCTTTACTTAGTAATCACAATCCTTTGTTTCTGAGACACAAGCACGACAAACAAGGGAGTCAAAATACTGGCATTGCTAATAAAATTCAAAAACATATTTGAAGAACTAATCAAATGACAAAAATAAATACAAGCATAACAACAGGTTAAAATGTTTAAATAAATGATAATAACTCGTAACTGGCTAATAAAAAATAATGAGGTCTGTAGACTAATAAGGAAAAGAAAAGTAAGAAGACAAAGATCTCTATGGCACCTCATGCACTTTATACCTGTACACATCTGACGGAGATGTGTCCCTGACGAATTAATCCTCTAGAGATTAGATGAATGAATCTGAAGAAAGCTTAAAATTGAAACGAATTTTAGAGGGTTTTCTGTACTTTCAAATATACTGGTGTGCAAAACTTAAGCAACAATATAAAAATTTAGCAGATAGCCATGAAATTGCAGAAAAGGATGTCTGGAGATCAATACAATGAATACATAAGTCAGTAGAAACGTCATGCGTATGCAAGTATCGGGAACGAAACGTCGGAGGCGACGTGAGCGTACGCAAAACGCGTGATGTCGGCGCGCAGCTCAACAGTAGAATAAAAGGAAGGACGGAGACGCAATTCAACATACTCGCTTCAAGTGCCAGTGAGTCAGTTCGTGAAATATGGTTAAAAAGAAATCACCTGAACGACTTCACACGTGGAAGAATGATCGGAAAGCTGGAGGAGGGGCGTACTGTCACCAGTGTAGCTGCAGAGTTCGGAATCAACAAAAGTGTCGTTTCGCGCACTTGGAAAGCGTTCCAAACCACAAGTACAGCTGTTAGAAAGGTTGGTGGTGGACGCCCGCGGAAGACAACTACAGGGGATGACCGATATATCATCCTGCAGGCGAAAAGAGGCCGACAGCAGTCAGCAAGCGCCATTGCTCAGCAACTCTGTACAGCAACGGGGCGACAAGTGTCGCGGTTTACTGTGCCCAGACGCCTTCACAAAGTGGGCCTATTCGCCCGCCGTCCTGAACGCTGCCTCCCGTTGAAAGTTGGCCACCGACGCCACCGTTTACAGTGGTGCAGAGAGCACAAAAACTGGACAACTGATCAATGGAGTCGTGTCCTCTTTACGAATGAGAGTCGGTTCTGTACCAGAAGCGATTCTCGACGCGTTTTGATTTGGAGAGGTCGGGACCCGGTTTTATCCCAGTAACCTCAGGAAAGACACCGTTAAGGTGGTTCTGGAGTTCTTGTCTGGCGAGGCATTTTGCTGAACGGGCGAAACTGAGCTCCACGTTTTCGACAGAGTGTCTGTAACCGGGGATCGCTATTGTGAGGAGGTATTCCTTCCCCATGTGCGTCTGTTCCGAGGTGCCATTGGCCCAGACTTCATTTTTATGGATAACAATGCACGGCCACATCGGACTCTTGCTGTTGAGGAGCTACTGGAAAGTGAAGATATCACTCGAATGGATTGGCCAGCGTACTACCCAGATTTAAATCCCATCGAACATGTGTGATATGCTTTGGGGAGACGCATTGCATCACGCTTACATCCTCCGAAAAACACCCAACAACTCAAACAGATGCTGATTGAGGAATGGGTACTCCTACCGCAAGAAATGTTGCACCAGCTGATTCTGAGTATGCGTAGACGGTGCGAAGCAACCATTGCAGTGAGGGGGAGGGCATATCCCATGTTAAGGAACATCTGCTTGTTGTTCTTCCTCTTTGATAGACAATCATAAATCACGATACTATGCGTTCAATAAAGCTTGTTTTTGTTTGATTCTATACCGTATGCATTGTATTCCTTTTCAGCGCCGATGCTTTCGTCATCCTTTACATACATAATACTCTCCTTATTTCTGAATGTCATGTCTCTCAGATGATTTCTCGTGGAGTTATGGCAAAAAACCCACCTGCTGCTTAAGTTTTTCACACCAGTGTAATATAGCTTAAGAAATACAAAATGAGGTTTTAAGGATATTTTCAATATAGAGTTTGTTATTTCAGAGCTAAAGCTGACAGGTAATCTTAAGCAGTCCATAGAAACTTCAGGAAATATCATAAAAAGAAAAAGAAATGATACCTTAGATATGCAGATGACAGTTATTTACATGGTATATTACGAAAGATGTACCTCAGTGCTCTACAGATTCGGAGAAAAAATTATTATATTTTAATATATAGCAAAAAAATATGGGAGGCACTTGCATGCTAGCATTCAATAAGCAAAATTTGTGAATTCTTTTATAATTAAAAAAATAATATTTATGCTTATCAATATACTTCTCTGGACAAACTTCTTAATGACACATTAGTATTAGTATAAGGTAGTATTAGTTAAGAACACGTTTGTATTTTTAGTATCTCACATTTATATGGAAAATATCCAAAGCCCAACAATAGAGAAGAATTTTTCAAAGTAATATCAATCCTTGATTTTTAAGTGGCCTTAGTTAAAATTAGAAAGGAACTTGCAAACTTTTTTTCGAAGCAGTCATGATTCTCCGGTCGACGTTCTAACAGACCAAGCCATGCTAGGAGCTATTATACATTTTTAATCATTCAATTTATTGAGTTATTAAAAATAGGAAATAGGGCGACAGGAAAATGTGCTTTGTAAATGTTATACATTTTATAAATAGGTACTATAAGTTATATATTACTACTGGTAGGATTAGTTTAATCTCAGGATTAACTGATTAGGATCAGTTTAATTTCTCAGATTGAAATATTGGTTTGTTTATAAAAAATAAATCAACACGAAATTCTTGTAGGACAAACTCAAACGATAGGACAAATTAGGAAAGTTATAGGATAAACAAAATGGTTATAGGTTAAAAACTAGGGAGACTGTAACTCTCACAATCTTTCTTTTCTTTTATTACTAACCTATGTATTCTTTCCTATTCAAGTAAGTCATAAAAAACTGTATCAGTGCATAAAAGATAGTTTCCGCAACAATAATCACAAAAAGAATTTGGATTCAGTCATATTTATTTAAATTGAGGAGAGAAAAGTACGGTTGCAATTAATCTTCGGAAGCATAAGTGTACTATGTCTGGATATTAACTAGATAATTTTACATACTTTAGCTAAAAAACATTCAAATGTTATTTTCCATTTATGATTCGATCAGTGGGAAATTGATATCTTCTAAAACAAACATTCCGTAATATTATGTGTGACAAAATTATATGCCTTGAATTAAAATGATTGTAAACTTCGTTGATGATGTCTAAATTAATATCAGCTAAATAATTTTAAATATTTTTGGAAAAAAACGTAAAATGCATTCTCCATTTATGATTTGATCAGTGTAAAAATAATGTCATCTACAAACAAGCATTCCGTATAATTATTGCGTTTTAAGATATATAACAATTTTGGAATATGAAAATGTGTAAGCAACCAGATAATAAGGAAGTGAAGATAACGGAAGGCTAAGAGATAACTAATGGGAAAACTTAATGAGTAGATATTGATCACATTTTACTAAAAGACCCAAAAAATTTTAATGTTTCATTGAATGAGAAAGTTGAGGAATTTATTTATCATGTGTTCGAGGATTGGTTGATTCTTGTTGAAAAATTGATGTTAAATGATTTTATTTTTTCCTAGATTATTTACAGAGTATCAGCAATAACTTAGATTTAAATAGACTTAAATTGTTTCTGAAATGTGTGCTCACTCTACGGTAGCTTTATTTGAAATTATTCAAAGTGATTATCAATATATCATTAAAATGTTGTATCTCTAAAAATTTAAATTGAATCTTCAAAAACCATTTTTGTAGCTGACCAAAATAAAATGATTTTTAACTCGACTCTGAAATTTATGCTCGACACTTGTCAGCTTTATCTCGAATTATTCACCTGCGGCTAAGTAAAGATGAAGAGGAAAGGCTAACTTTACATACCTTATAGGCTTATTTTGTTATTCTCAGCCTGAAACAATTGTAGCTGGGTTATTTCATATGTGTAGAAAGATTGAAAGATGAAATACAAGATGAAATAACATGATAATAACATCCATATACATATCACAACATTTAATTACGGGAAATTAATATTTACAAATAAACGAAAGTATACAGAAATATATTATCGTAGTAATAAAGCGAGCTACGAGTTAAAGTTTACTTCACAGGGATGAATAAGTGAACTGAAAGGTGAAGTTCTGTAGTAACAAGTTTTAGAATAACAAGTATAGTTGTTTTTTAGCTTGCAGTAAAGGGCAGAAAATAATCGATTGAAGGCTAGTCCGCTAGACATCAGGATTGAGACACCACTAAGCAAATCCACCTTGTCAGTCAAGTCAATTTACATGACCTTCGACGAACTTGCTTGCACGAGAGAAAAGCTATGTAACCATAAATCACGCTGTCCTCATTGGTTTCCCTGAAGTAAACGATAGAATGCTTCATGCGATTAAGCTACTAAGGATAAAAGTTGGATGAACGCACCGCGATCAAATTGCTGTTTGAATGGCTTCATGTGGAAAATAACGAAACAAGCCCCTTCTAATAAGGTCTTTACATATTCGTAAGTCACAAAATAACTCTTTATACTGTACTTTGAGATTATAAGCGGAATGAACGAATGTAAATTTTTATTCTTTTAAAAATAATCCAGTACCGGAGCTTTACTATGTTTTTATATTGTGAGAGTCATATATAATACGGAAGATTAAAACATAATGTAATACAAATATAAATACTTTGACTGAAAGATCTTAATATAGCTTTCAGAAAGAACTATAAAAAGATAGCTCTAAAACACAAAATTTATGTTTTTTAGAATTATATGAAAAGGGCAACAGCGCAGCAATAGTATAAAAATCTATCGGAAGTTGAGGAATGAAGATGTGTTTAAAACTGGCTTAGCTATTACCTCAATTCTTTCAACTATTGTATTTGGGTGTTTTCTGGTAACTTTTCCTTTTTTATCTAGTTCTTTAGTTATCACATTCATTTAAGTAAGTCACTTATTTATTTATATTTTTTTTTATTTTCCTTCACGCCTTTCTTAATATTCTTGTAAAGAGTTTGATTTTTATTTAATATTCAGTGTAATCCAAGAGTGTTCTGTTTTTTAAGTGGGAATATATTTAAAGCCAATTATGGCGGACAATAGTTTACATTCCAATTTCATGGAGTATAGCTCTTCAGAGGATGTACAACTCAAGGCTCATCGAGATATTGATATCTAGACTTCAATTACTTTTCACGTTCTTTTACTATCGTGTAAGCAGTACCCAATCGATCAATCACCAAAGTACTTCCTAAAATATTGAAAAAAAAAAAGTGTCATCTGAAGTCACTACCCCGAAATACACTGGCATATGCAAATCACCCAACAAGAGGAATTAATCATTTCCACTGACCATTATGACAATGCCAGAGAAATGGCAAATATAAAAGTTTTTATGGGCATTCCAATCTCTACATCTCTTTCTTCAAAGAAAACAGCAACCCGATTCTTGCTTCATAATATCCAAACTGATATCTCCTTCGAAGAACTCGCTAAAGAACTAAAAGAAAAGAACAGTCTTACCACAGCAGAACTCCGCAATTTTAAGAACAAACTAGCTACAATCAATATTTCGACTCCAGTTTTAGTCACCATATTAAGATCACTTTTACCTAAGCATTTCAAATAATGGTTTAAGAGACAGAAAATCTCTCTTTTCATTGACAAACCCCGCCAGTGTCGCAACAGTTCTGCCTTCTTACGCCTTATTGCAGCATGCAAAAATCCTGTTACTTGTAAATTTTGCAGTGCATCACATCATATTGACTCATTAATAGCCAAAGTTCCTAAATTCACTAACTGCAGCAAGGAACATAAGGCTACGGCAAACAAATGCATTAAACTTACAGCGGAGAAACATTTTTAAAATTTAAAACTCTGAAGCATCTTTCATTCATAGAAGAAAGGAGGCTCTATCGCATTCCGTAGGAAAACAGTTTTGCATCAAACTTTAATCAAGCACTACTTCCATCTCTTATTTTGTTACAAAAGAAGATCTTATTCCTTGTTAACACAGCAATCCCAGGAACCCAAAAAATGCTTTAAGACATATGTCACGCACAAAACGTTCTACTTCAAGAATCGATCAAAGCGCTGATGGAGAATATATCTGCATCTCTAACTTCCCTCAGTCAAACAATTAAAAACTATCTCCCATCAATATGACTTCAATCACTCCTTTTAACGATAAAAAACTTAAAGATAAGTAATTATCTTTTGAAATCCTGAAATATTTTGACAGTACAGTGGTGAGCTTGATAGAACATGGCGTTCCATCCAATGTTCTCTCCGTTCATCAATTATCATAACCATCGGTTACAAGCTCTAAACAAATAATTTGGGCTCTTCTTTGTGTTTTTTTACAATTTCTTCGATTTTCTCTTTCTTTTAGTTTGCATGTTCTATCCCACATTTAATATTTTACAGTAGAATGCTCGCAGTGTCAGAAAAAAAAAACCTTTTACATCAATTTTTTTTTCCTCTATTCGAGTTTTTGTATACAAGAAACATTCCTCGGTTTTGAAGATCAATTTCATTTACCTGGACTTTTAATAGCTATTGACTGAACTATTCCTTGCCACATTTCAATTTTCTTAACCTACCTCCTTCAGAAAAGAAATACAGGCCATCACAATTCCTCTCACACAAAAAAACCATTTACTATAGTCAACTTTTATTCTCCCAAAGGCCATTTCATCACAGAATGGCTGGATGAAATATATCATTAACTCCCCTCCCTTACATCGTTCTCGGCGATTTTAATTCACCTCATCCCATTCTCTGTTCATCCTCTTCAACCAATAGTTCAGAAAATTTTATCAATTGGATTATCAATATTAATCTAAACATTTTCAATACCAGCTCACCAATTCATATTACTCCCTCTCCTTCGTCACTTATTGATCTCTCCATAGCCAATGCAGATATATATCCGAATTTAACTGTCTTCATTCATTCAGATCTTTTCGCCAGTGATCATTTACCGATCGAATTATCAATTCAACTCAATAATACTAAAAAATTGCAGACAGACCATTATATGACTTTAAAATCTTATTTATTTGCTGGAACAAACGAATCTCACGCATAAATTCAAGTCATACTTTGATTTACAGTCTTTTTATCCAACAATTTAAACAATAATAATAAAAATTCCCAAATCTCACATCAGCCAACGCTTCCTTGGTGGAACACGCAGTGCAATAGACATTTATATAAAAAAAGACTTTGTATCAAGCGCGCATTCAATTTTCCTGGTTTTTTTTTAATTAATTAATTTATTTATTTTTTTTTTTACTTTTTTTCATTTATTTTTTTTTTTATTATTATTATTATTTTTATTGTACGCAAAAAAAAAAAAAAAAAAAAAAATCTGCCAGATATCACCACTTAATTTCCCAATTTTAACTGCCAAAAAGTATTTCATATTACTTAAATTAGACATATCTTCAGCCTATGATTCAGTTTGGAGAGATGATTTATTATATAAAATTTTACAAGCTGGCATAAAAGGCATCTTTGCAAAGTGGATTTTTAGCTTCATCAATAGCAGAAATTTTTATGTAAAATGGAGAAACTCTGTTTCGATTAAATTACTTTCCACTTGCAGAGTTCAATAATGCAGAGTGCTAACTGCATTCCTATTTAATATCTACATGCGGAATATTTTTGATATCCTCCCCGCTGTTTATTATATACAGATGACATTTTTTTTATTTAGCAGTGATAAATTCTCGACAAAGTTCTCTTAAAACATGGAAATTCACAGTTCAACCTGAGAAATGAGGAGCAGTAAATTTTTTCAAATAATAAACAAATTCCAACTCAACAATTTCTTTCGATTCCTCCTCTCTCTCCATTTATCTTAGGTTTGAAAATCAATCCCCAAGATTGAAACACCCCATTTCTCTTCAAACTATTTTGCACAGAATCTAGACAGCTTGAACATCCAACTTTCCTGAAATAAATGTATTTCCCAATTATCCATCAATTAGTTAGAACCCGAAACTCCCATTTCATCATAATGATTTACCCTTTCAAAATAAACACTTACCCTATCATGTCATCAAACACCTTTTTGAACCACATACTAGACATGTTTATTTTGGCCTCAAATGCATCTAAGACATATCTTTCAATAGGTTTCATTAATATCTTTTCTCAAGAGTCTTCTTTAGGTCAAATTTCTACTTACAATAGCATTTTCTCAGATGAAGCTTTGCAATGATTTAAATCATTTCGTCTTATATTCACTTCATCTTCCTAACAGGCAGTCCTTTTGTTCTTTAAGCTTTCATAAATTGAAACTGTCAATCTAATAGAGTCGTCAAAGTATTCGGAATTCAAATGAAACATTTGAAATCAAGGGCCTGTTGGCATTACAGAGAATGAGCACGAAGATTCTTTTCCGAAATCAGCAACAGACTCCATCATTTTCAATTGGATAAGTCCGGAAGACCTTATTTTTCAACATTAACGAAATACACTACAAAAACAACAGATCAGTGGGTATGCGGAAAACATACTAAACAGTTTATTCATTTAAAGAGCCTTATACCTTGTCAACGACTTTTTCCTTACAAAATGAAAGGTGGATGCCCTACTTTATAGATTTCGAAGCAAAACATACCCATCAAAAGCTAAACTCCATAGATTTGGGTTAACCCCGTCTCCAAAGATCAAGACTATGTAGACCAAAGAAAGAAATTGCAGGATACTTTCGGATACAAAGTTCTATCTTTTTCTTGGATTTTCAATCTGTCCGAGGATGCGCGTTAGAAAACTGTAATAATAGTTCATTTTTTCTAACGAAAAGTCTCGTAATCTCGTTAGTAACGGGAACTTCTGTTTTCTTTTATGTAGTTTCTAGTTTGTGATAAGAATCTTTTCTTTCCAATTTTATAATTTTGCTATCTAGTCAATCAATCAGTCATCTCATTGTTATTTTTATTTTGCTTATTTCTTTTCTTTTGGTTGCCAGAAATACTGAGCACTATTTCATTTCATCCAAAATTATTTTCAAAGCTCAGCATAAGATCTGTTATATATGATAGATTATTCAAGAATTTTCAAATTTAATTTTGTTTGTTTTTTTAATTATATTTTAATTTATCTTTGATATTTGATGATAATCGAGGTAAAGCAGATTAAGTTAGCATAAACCTCAAAACACAAAGTCAAGTGAAGTCATGCTCAATACTATAAACAAACATAGGGTGGGAAATACGAGAAACCAAAACTAATTTGTATTCTAAAGAGTTTAACTTTCTTCTGTTTATTAAGCTGATATTTGTTATAAAATATAATGATAAGATTTAAATTATTTAATTCAGAAGATATGGAAGTCGATAATTGTGAGAGAATAGGTGAGATATGCTATAATAAAAATATGATGCATTTTAGATATGACTCTCACAAGATAACATTATCAGTACAAAAATTACAATTGTCATTTTATGGAGCTCGCGGGAAATGTAATTGTGATCTTGGTTTAGACAACTTGTGTTTTAAATGGGCGTCGCTGAAGAAAAGCAAAATCTTATTCACCATGTCTCAGATTCTTCTAAAGAATATGGGACTATTACGGAAAAAGATTCAAACGAAAAACGTGGAACTCACTGCAAAAAAGGTACAGATTTTTAAATTTATTTTATTTTCGAAAACATCTTACCACATTCCCAGTATATAACCTTATATGATATCTACTCTGATATTAAAATCAATGTCTATATCCATATATATAAATTTGGAAATCTGCATTTTTTAATATAATAAGTCGGTAGATAATTTATGTATTTCTTTACTGTATATGTATTGTTGTATAAATCAGTCACACATTGTTTGGAAATAAATTGATAACTTCATTTCTACGGTTTTATGCCCCTACAAGTCTTTGTAATGAAATTGAATGTGTAAAATGAAACTTGTGCATATAAAATACTTTTCATTATACTATAATTCATAATTAGAATTATTTTAAAAAGTGTAAACCAGTGGAATATATATAAATAATTGAAAGTTACATGACACATTTGTATATATATGGTATTTACTAAGAAATTATTAATTTTCTTAAAACTTTTATTTCTGCATTTTTTAATTTTTTTTTTCCTGTAGATGGTAACCTGAACATTGTTAGTGAATTAAAAATAGACCATGGTTTGAAACTTTCATTAGAGTTTTATAATATAATTTTAACATTTTCTCTACTAATTTCATAGTATATACATCTATTTACTGGTGCAAAATCAAAATGAAATGAGTTAAAATGTTTCAACTAATTTGAACAATTCTTTGGAATAGTTAAAATGTTAAAAAAAGAATTCACTAAATAATAAAAAATCATAAGACAAAAGAAGTGAGTGAAGGAATGATTATGAAAATAATTAAAAAGTATGGATACTTTCAAAATTTTTGGTATTTGCTCATGATAGCTTAGCCCAACTATTTGGTGATTTTACTTGGTGACATTTTGGAATTGCTTAGCCAATAGTATTTATTTATTTTGCTATTCTGTGCTGAACATACATTTCTTGTGCATTTTTGCCAAGTTTTTAAATATTTGTTAACATTTTTTGCCCTTTAGTTTCATTTAAACTATCCAAAGAAACATTGCAATATAAAATTCTGTTTACAAAAATAAACATAAGATGCATTTTATTTTGGATAAACTGAATGCTAAGGATTTAATATCAAAACTGGTAAAGATTTTGCAGGTATTTGAGAAGGAAATTAGTTTGAAAATGGGAATATACCATTGTTACCACTTTTTAATTTATTTATTGTTGGTGGGAAAAATTGATATTGTTATTTTCTTTTTCTATTTAACTGCATTTCATAACATCATGAAAGACAGGTTCCAAAAGGTTAGATTCAGTTTTAATGAGCAAATATCAAATTTTCATGTTCACCATTATATACCAGAATTATCTTGGGATAAGCTGACTGTAATGAGCATGTGTACATTTTATTATTCATTGCATTCTTATTTTGAAAATAATTAATTTGATATCCTGTATCACAAAACTTTTTTTATGTGTGTTTCTTTTTTTTTTTTAACTTAAAGTTGTTCCTTTACAGAAATAAAAACAAAAATTCAAGAAAAGAAAAAGACAAAGTATCATTATGGCAGTTGGTGAGATGTTTTATTTTTTATTTTACATTATAACTATCATGTATATTGCATGTGTTTAATCTAAAATGTTACACTTTACATTTATTTAATTTTTATATTATCTATAAACTAGCAACATTATGTATGTGATTTCAGTAAAAAAATTTATTTAGCTATTTTGTATAGCTCTGTTCTATATTTAAATTGGATCAATTTTTATTTCTTTGTTTAATGAATCATAAAAATGTTTCTCAAACAAAATTACTCTTTAGTATAAAAATCTTAAGTGCTATTTTATTGTAAGTTGAAATTAATACACAGATGGACATTTTAAGCATATTCATTGCTCCATTTTTATAGGAGAAATCCTTTCTTTATAGAAGTTAAATTTATTGATAATTTTATTATTATATACCATTATTTATTTTGTTCTCTCTTTCTCACAACAATGAGTTATGTGTGCAAAAAATTTCATTTTTTAGTTTATTATTATTTCTATATCTGCAGTTAGAATGTTATTTCTTTCTTAAATTTTTGTCTGCTATATATTTTCTCAATATAAACTTTATATGCAAGTTATACAAAGTTAATTAATTCCCTTCCCATAAACTAATGTGTTATTGAACTAAATTTTTAAGTGTTCCACTTAACATAGGGATTTACAATATTTATTTATTATGAATATAATCTAAACTATTTCTTTAATGAAAACTAATAAAAATAAATATATATCTGTATGAAAAACTATAAAATATATCAATTGATTACAAATTTTCAAGTATAAGCTTAGTAATCTTAAATGAATAACTAATTGTTTAACATTCATGAATTAACTGCAGGAATTTTAAATTCTCAAAAAATCTGATTTTTGAAAGGAACTATATTTTATTATAATGATGTTGCATTTTTTTTTTTTTTTTTTTTTTTTTTTCTACATTCTTTCCTTTTATATTTGTTTAAAATATTTTTCTATTTGTCAAAATGAAATTTTAAGTTTTTCTATTTGCCAATTAGTATTATCTTTTATTATGTTTACATTGCAAAACTACTGAACTTATTTTTACTTTCTTTGTGACAATTTGATACTGCATTATGTAAATCAGGTTATTATTTTTTTTTTAGGTTACTGTGAAATAATATCACATTTATTTATTTATTTTAAGTTAGTGAAATGTTTTCTATTTTTTAATTCAACTTAATAATGATTTTTACTTTTACAATATCTGCTACTTTTTATAGTTTCACTACAGCAAAAAGTGGGATGTATTCCTTATGATAATGGGATCTTTCTTTGCTATTATAAATGGAGCTGGGTGGCCAATACTTGCAATTGTTTTTGGATCAATGACAAATACTTTTCTTATGCAATCAACAAATCAAGTGCCATATGATAACAGTTCAGTACTTGTTAATCAAGGTAGAATTAATTATGCTTCTTATATTTTAATTGTAAACTATGCATTTTTTAGCAATATTTATTATAGAATCATAATAAGTTTTGTTATTAGAAATTTATGATTTTATAGAACTTGCTATATAAGTTACACTAATATTGTAATATTTATTTTTAAGAGGTGGATGAATATCAAATCATTTCAGAAAATGTGACTATGAATAATTTTGAAGAGTATATGACAAATTTCTCACTATATTATGTATATATTGGTATTGCTGTATTTGTGGCTTCAATAATCCAAGTAAGACATTTTGATAATATTATAAAATTTCATTTTTATTAAACTCATAAGACATTTTGATAATAAGTGAAATACATTATGATAAGTTCATTTTTTCCCTTGAATATCACATTTTTTATTCTCTATTGTTTTTTAATTTCTGAATTAGTAATGATTATTATGGTTCTTAGTTTGACTTAGAAAAATGTTTAGAAAAAGAGAAGAAATATAATCTGTGATTAAATGGATGAAATAACAATAAAATGTGTTATTATTTGATTTTAAGTTATTCAAAATAATGTAATCATTTAACTGACTTTTTCTTGTAAAAATGGTTTTAACATTTAATATTTTATGACGAATTCAATGTGCCAGCAAAATTAAAAGTTTATATGATCCAATGGAGTCTATATTATGTACTCTATTTCATATTATATGTATTAATTGAGGATTAAGAAGAAATAGGCAAATATGAAATAGTTTCATTAAGATTTTTAAGAAGTTTATGAACATAGTTTAAAAAAAATGAATATTTACTAGAATTTTTCTGTTGATAGATAAGGTGAAAAAAAGTAATGATAATAAATTTCAATGTGTAATTCAGTAAACAAGGTACAGTAAGTATTGTTACATTTAAGTATTGTTACATTTTTTTTTAAGTATTGTTACATTTCTAAAATTCTTCAAACTTTAAAGCTTTTAAAATTAAATAAAATTTTTAACTCATTAATTTCATTTTGATATACTAATTTTATTTCTGTAAATGAACATTTTAAAATTTTTAGTTGTAAAATTGATCACATATAAATATTTTATACACAAAAAGAATTAAATAATCAACAGTGTTTTTAAATCCTGAAAACTGCTATCAGAGTTCTTAATAAGTATTTATTTGATTTGATATATTTATAATTAAGATATGTTTGGATGTTCATTCATATTTTGAAGTGATCAAAATTATTTTGAAAATGTAGAATCAGCATTGCAAATTGTTTTTGAATTATAAGCATCTAAAAGTAATAGTTTTGTCTATAATTTGACATAATGAATTTGTTAGGAAAAAGTATTCTTTCTTAAAGAATATGCAATTTATGACTTTAATCTTAAATGGTTTCAACCTTTATTATTTTATCAAATTATATTTCATTGGAAAAATTAAAATACACGTTTCATTTTATAATTATTTAATATTTTATTTAACAAATTATATAAAGGTATTTACATTATATTTATTTGCTACATTTCAGATATTGTCTTGGTTGATGGCTTGCGAAAGACAAGTCTACATCATCAGGCAGGAATTTTTTTATCAAGTCTTGCGTCATGAAATAGCATGGTTTGATAAACATCAAAGCGGTGAACTTACAACACGTCTTAATGAGTATGACTTTTAATATTCCCATTATTTAAATACAAATACTGTTTTAATTTATAGGTTGAACTTTACCTCTAATGTTTGTGTGCTGTGTTATTTTTAACATACACATAAACAAAATTAACAGAGAACTATTAAAAGTTGAAAATTTTATAAGCATTGCTTAATGAAAAAATTTAATTTTAAAATTGTAATTAATATTAATGCACTATAAAAATTCAATAAACTATTAATGAAATTAAAAATTAGGAAATTACTATCAATTCTAAAAACGATAGTTATAAATAAAGGCACAAATTAGTAAATAAATATAAGTTCCCACCAAAGATACAATACTCAAGATATTAAAAGTAAAGATTCCCTTGATTTTTTTTTATGATGGTTTAAAAAAATATTGTAGGCATAAATGGAAACCCAAATTATTCTTCTTAAAGGTGAAAAAAAAATAAATAAATAAATGAGAATAGTAAAATTCATTTCGTCAAATCTGGAGAAAGACTTTAGAAATAAAATAGAACTTAAAAACACTGGAAGATGTTTTGCAAATTTTCATAATTGTACTTTCTTCTTGAATTTGATTTTATTCTTGCAATTCAGCATGAATAAATGGAATGTCACTTATTAATTTGTGTTTATTTTATTATGTATTATTTTAGTATTATCTCTCTTTTTATATGTATGTATATATATATATATATACACACATTCTCTTATGAAAAAGAACTCATAAGAATTTCATATTTTAGTTTCAAAGATTTTATTAGAAAAATGGTTTTTATTGATTTTAGTGACCTCGAACGTATAAGAGAAGGAATTGGTGATAAATTCAGCATGTTAATTCAATACGCATCAACATTTCTTGCTGGTTTTGTTGTTGGATTTATCAAGGGATGGCAATTAACATTAGTGATCATGTCAATGACACCATTGCTTACATTGTCTTCAGCATTTTTAGGAAAGGTAAGAGGCATTTTTAAATATTAGTATATTTTAGTTTTTAATTAAATAAGTGCATATAAAATATGTATTTTTTTTAAAGGGTTAATTTGGAATTTTTATATCATTAAAGGTAAAATCTGTTATTTATCTTAAACCATATTTTCATTCATTTATAAATACTATTTTAACAATAATTTTTTTTTTATAAAGTATTGATAATTCTTTAATTTATGTGAGTATCTACCATTGTCATTATTAATATGCATTTCTCAACTGCTAGTCATTGAGATATGCTTTTAATTACTAAAATGCTTCAAACGGAGCAGT